>OMKP01080431.1:0-21561 GCA_900302375.1 Bathygadus melanobranchus
CAGGTAGAAGACTGAGGAGCCTCCGGGCAAAGACTAGCAGGCTGAGGGACAGCTTTATCCATCAGGCTGTCAGGAAGCTGAACTCTCTCCCAGCTCTTTTTTTACATTTTTTATTGTTATTTTTGCTATTTCTATTTTTTTATCTTGTCGCATTATACTGTTTTGTACTGTTATTTACTGTTTTGTCTGCTATGCACCGTGGATGAGAGGGAAACGCAATTTCAGCCCTCTGTATGTCTGTACATATATTGGATTGACAATAAAGCTGACTTTGACTTTGACTTTAAAAGAGGATCTAACCCACTCGTACGCTGGTTCACATTGTAGATGGCCCCCTCCCTAGGCTAAACACATGCTATTGCATGCATAACCTGTGATAACCAGGTCAGGTATTATCTTTTTAATCCCTTTCAATTCCCCTCTTCTCCACACACACACACACGCACTCCCCTGCAGGCGTCTCCGGGGAGAAGGTGGAGATCGACCCGGTCACCAATCAGAAGGCCAGCACCAAGTTCTGGATCCGCCAGAAGCCCATCTCCATCGACTCGGACCATCTCTGTGCCTGCGACCTGGTGGAGGAGCGGAGCCCCAGTGAGTGCACCCCCACCTGCTGCTCATTTATGCTAACCAGGGAAAACACCTGGGGATCTTAAGGCTCCTACCCACTAGGCCACCTTTAAAGTCTGCAGAGCACACTACACGACCGATCTTGGCAATCAGTCTTGCCTTGCTGTCGGGTCGGTGGTCCACACTAGGTGACTGGGAACATGCGGGGGTACACATACACACACGAAGACACTACTGTCCGATGATCCACGGCTTCTCTGAAAAGCCGCCCGAGCGTCCGTACACTTGTCACAGCCCATCGTACCACCAGCATTCCTGAACCCGAACCGTGAATCATTTCTTTAAGATACAAAATCCTATGCAACCCTTTATGCTACACTTGGCATGAGGGTTTATTCCGAATGTATTTTTAAGTATACAGCATTGCCGAATCAGAATCAGATGTTCCTGCCTGTTGACCCGGTCTCGTCTACGTCTCGCAGGTCATGCCATATTTAAGCTCACCTACCTCAGCAACCATGACTACAAGCCCCTCTACTTTGAATCTGATGCAGCTACTGTCAACGAAATCGTGCTCAAGGTGAGTGACGGCCACAGGTTAGGTCATAAAAGAAAAATGACAGCTATTGCGATTGCCAAATGATTCACTGTACAACGACGTGACATCTGCCGGGGTCCGTGCCAAACAAACAGGTTTTCTTACATCGGGAGGGAAACAAATCTTAGGCCAGGGCGTCTCTGCAGCCCTACAGTACTACCAATCACTATAGGCTGTAGCCGTAGCACTGTGAGCTATAGCCGTTACCATTTCAGCATAGTGAGAATCCTAACAAAAATATGAACACTATAACATTTCTAGCCACTGGCACCTGAAGGCCACCGTAGTTCTCCTACACTCTTTGGAAAGGGGGGTGTGAGAAGAGGGGGTATTCAGTTGGTTGCAATCTGCAACCTAACCACTAGATGCCGCTAAATCCTACACACTGGTCCTTTTAATAAGTTGTTTGTGACTATTTGAAGTAATTTTGTCTGCTATGGGGAGGGCAGGACGGGATGAAGTTCAGCCGGGGCTCCTACTAGTAGCTTTTCCTGGGGATTTGAGTGTGTTGTTGCCAAGCTCCCACTGTCCCACAGACAGACAGCTTATCGAGATCATTGAGCTGGAAAGAGAGATTGCTGCTACGGGAGGCGTGTAACGTACACTTCAAGTCATGAAAACGCTGGATCATCGAGGTTTGATGCAAGCCAACAACTTTCGTGTTTACGAATATCGTGGGTCTCGCTGTTTTCCTACGACAACACCGCCACTAAATGTGAATTCAAACGTTAATCCCAGACACAGTCAGACAGTTCACCTGAATGACTCGCACTTATCTTTGAGTTGAGTGGACTTTGTCACAAATAATCCGCTTACAGGCAAGATAAGCAGGATACAACAATAGATTGTTTGACAAGTCAGCGGTGAGGACGTGAGTGCTCAGAGCTCCCTCCGGCATAACACACACATTGGTTGTTTTGAGGATTGGCTAAGCTACTACTTTGCTGTGTTGTGACTTATTGATGAGCGCCACTCCAATCCCCAAAAACAAAATAACACAACAAACTCTGTTAGTCTATTGAAGGTGCTGTAGGTAAGATTTGAGAGCAGAAGAGAGTAAGATTTTGTAAATACACAACCCAAAAACACGTTCCTTCTCCCTCTCCCTCCCTATGTTTTCCCGGCATTGAGAAGTGTTGCATTCATGCACCTGTGATTGACAGGCAAGATTGATGCCCCGACCCAGGAAGAGATGCCCCGATTGGTCAGAAATGAGCCGGGAGCATTCTAAAATCTAAATGGTTTCACGAAGAGGCATTTAAAATGTAACACTTAAATCTTACCTACAACACCTTTTAACATCTCGTCTTGCTCATGCATGTAATTAAGAAACCAACAAGCAATCCTGACCCTGCGTGGACATGACCTACATTTCTTGCGAATCATTTGATTTACTGGAGCACATATTCGGTTCTCCTCCGATTACTATTATTAGAGTGTTGAATCTTGCGTGTGCTCCGAAGGTCACGCACCACATGTAGCTGGCCTGGGGCCAGCTGCTCCGTGTCTGATAAACACCGGACGGCATGCTGAGCATGTGTAAACCGTCACACGCCTAATGAGCTCATCGGAAAAAGTCAAAGGGTCTCTGCAGGAAGCGATAGTGCTGATTTGAGACGTGGCTGTAAAAAGTCATAAAAGGACAGTAAAACCACCGTTGTAGTTGTAACTTGTTCTGTTCTAATTGTACTATACCTTCAGCGATATATCGTTGTCTCCCTCTTTCGACAAATGTGTTACTTTTTGTAAGTCGCTTTGTATAAAAGCGTCTGCCAAATGCTCTAAATATAAATGTAAATAACCTTTAACAAAGTACAAGCTGAAGCTATATACGCCCTACATTTGACCTTTGAACTCTAGGTGAACTACATCCTGGAGTCTCGGGCCAGCACCTCGAGGGCCGACTACTTTGCCCAGAAGCAACGCAAGCTGAGCCGTCGGACCAGCTTCAGCTTCCAGAAGGACAAGAAGTCTGGCCAATAGAAGGGACTCACAAGGCATCGCATGTTTTTGATCCTCTCGGGACTACGGACACACACACACACACACACCGAGGACCGCAGAGGAACGGGCCAAAGAGGAAGTGTTATAATAGAGGGGGGGGTGGGGGTGGGGAGCACGTGGACGATGATTTTACATCCAATGGGAGCTGCTGTACTGGCTACCTAGCAGAGCCTCGGACAGAGCCAACAGAGTCTCGATGAGTCTCGACGAGCAGAAACCTTCCTTACGACTTTTCAATCGATTGTTTTTTTTTTGTTTCTTTTAATTTCATGATTCAGTCTTTGTCGCCGTGTTCAGACGTGGTTGGAAGACAAGGAACTCTTATTGATTTGCTTGTGTCGAGCAGTACGGTTGATGGTAAATTATGTCTACTGTATCTGTCATTTTCCTAAAAACATGTTGATTTGCCGCTTCTTAATTTAAATCTATTTTAATTACGTTTAAATAACTTGGTCATGTGTAACGAAGACGAGGAACGTGACCCTAAAAAAGTTAGTTGCTGCATTTCTGCTTCTGTCCTTATTTAGATCAAGATGTACATTCTGTCAGATTTTGTACAATGACAATGTAACATGAATAACATTGTATTTTGCTTTTACATTGAGATTCTGCTGTCATGGTTTGAAACAATAACGAAAACCAAACTATACTACTTTGCCAATTGCAATTCCATGCCAGTAAAGGTGACATTGCAATTTTACCTTTCCATCCAGCTGTCCATTTATTGACCTGCTCATCTGTGTCCAGGGTCATGAGACACACACACACACACATAACTATAGCACCACTAGGTATTGATATTGCTTGTAGATGGGCCAGTGTTGCGGAGACCACAGCACACGGGCATGAGAACGTGTATTGACCTCGCGGTGAAAGGGCTGCTACTTAATCACCATCGCTGTTTAAATCTATTGACTTGTGACATCACAGGTAAGAGTGTTGACCCAGATGTATGATGGTTACCAACTGGCGGAGATGGAGTGGGACTTTTCATCATGCAGCTGGGTGGACACTTCCACTTGTGACGTCACAAGCTGGCTTGTAACTGCACCGGAGCCGTCAGCGTCGTCTAATGAGTGTCGCCTCAACTTTTTCTTGGCAAACGCTGCCACAATATTTCATGAAAGCTGCTTAAAAGCTTCAGTTCTCGATGGCTAACGCTAGCCCTAACGCTCCACTTTCGCTCATGAATGATGACATCATTCTTTGCGCATTGATTGTTTTCAATGTAAAAAGAAACGTTTCGTGACGCTCCCTGTGGAGCGCATATGACGGTGAGTTGACGTGACGCTGATGGCGAGTTTTTGGTAGAGCCCCGGGGTAAGAAAGAAAAAATGAATTATACCAATGGAAACTTTTCCATATACATGAGTTTGTGTTGTGAGGAACGTTTTTTTGATTGGTGCCTTTCACATTGTATCCAGTCTGCTAATTGGCTAAGCTCACGTCCACAAGGATTAGCTTGAACGAAATTATTGAAAGAGAAATGTAAATCAAAAGGATTTTTTTTTCTTTTTGACGTGTAATGTATCAACTGTAAAAAAATGTTGAATAATGATGTTCTCAGCACGCAGAGGAGATAACGGATCAGGAGCCTTTGGCGCCATCTTGTGGTTATCTGTACTCATCTGACTCACTTAATAGATAAAAGTTCTAAAAAAGCAATAATAATAGCGTTGGAATTAATTAGTGGAAAGAGATATATACATCAGATATAAGACAGCTCAAGTAAATATACACATAGGCCTACCACAATCTAATAATGTATTATACATTTTTAATATTATAAATGTTTTATTTGGTGATCATTTCTGTGTAGTATGTCAAATGAATGCGCGTGTGTGTGAGGTGCCCGGACAAAACAATGAAACATGTCCTCTTCTGCCCCAAATTCATATGACCCGGCACCATGACCCATATTCTATTCACAGTGCAAACTGAGTAACACACATCCGCTTATTGTCGAGTTCACAGACCACCGGTAGGCCTATTCAACGTCCCCCGTCGCTCTCTCATGTTGTATTATTAGGACACTAATGCCGTGCACTTAGCGCGTTTCTCTTTGAGCGCAGGCATACAGTGAGCTATATCAACAATGGCCATAATGCAGAGCCTTGGGCCTGGCACATAATTTGTTTGGCTAGCCACAAAAAATAAAAGCTCCGCCCAAAAAACTCTTTCTTAACGCTGAAACAAAGCATTAATAACACAGGACGTACCCAGGTTCCCATTCAATTTATTAGTTATGCTTTATAAACAGACACACTCGGATACACATATTTAAAGAATAAAAAAATACAATAGTGGGCTTTTTTTGTTGTCTTGAGTTGCCGAAGTTAACGTAAATGGTGGACAGTTGTAAAAATCGCTTTTCTCATGGTGTCTTATGTAGGGTAGTATTACTTTACAGATCAATCAAGCAAGTGCTTTTCATCAGCTTCATGATAGTTCAAAATAGAAAATATAATCATCACATGCAGCCATCAACATCCCATTTTTATATATATATATATATATGTGTGTGTATATATATCATTTTTATATTTGTACTCCACACATTATTCGTTCTATATTGATTATCTGCTATTAAAAAAATAATAACATGGGCCGTATTTAGCAGTCTGCTGGCGGCAGCATAATTTTTAAAATGTGTCTTCATAGCCCGTCCTCCTACAGAGCCACCTGCCCTGTTTCTGTGAGGCGTCGGTTCAACAGCGCTTGTAATGTTGTTACAAACGCTGTTGTTGTTTTGTTCCTTCTTTGCCTTCAACAATCACTTTTTTATTTTTTTTATACACATTGTCAAGTGATGCTAAGTCTGTCAGCGCAGGTTAAATGAGAAGGGTTGACCAAAAAATATCATGTAGGCCTAGCGCGATTGAACCGAAACGAGGAGAGAGGCAACGTGGCTGCGTTGTATGAGACGCTTCTAAAAACACGCGGCTCGGGTTCGATAAGGAACACAAAGGAACGGGGGTCAATCACGCGCGGAACACACAAAGCGTAGCAGAAGTACACAACTAAAAATAAATGTTCTTCAAGCATTTAAGTAACAAGTTACAGTTATTGTGCCAAGTCCGGCTATTCTTTTTCTAAGGACATAACTCGAGCTGCTAACTTCTCTATATTAGAATTTGTAAATATATCTTTTTTATTTTTTTGTAAATAAAAACCTCACAAGAGCACCATCTTCAACTTGGTAGGAAATCGCACGGTTTCTTGGCATGATACCACAACACCATGTCGTCGATAACGTAGCACATGTTCGTGTGACTCACTCACTATTCACAGTGTTTATAACAGTACAAGCCGACACTATTGTGTGGCTGAGGACTGGCACCATTTCAGTAAGTGTGTATTTGTGTGTGTGTGTGTGTGCGCGCGCGCGCGCGCGTGTGCCTGTGTGTTTTTTTTTCTCTCTCCTTCAAGTCCAGTATTGCTCCAGTCAATTTGACCGGCAAATATTAAAGCACTACTGAAATATGTATCTTCGTACGCCATTATAATTACCATGAGAGCAACAGTTACAGTATAGCATTAGGCTACTAGCTAAGCCGCAGTAAAACGTGTGCCCTTTGTCAATTTTTTGTAATAAATATTTTCAGTCTCTTCCAGTAAATGGAACTTTATCTTCCCCATCGGATGATATGAGTTCACCAATTTAAAGTCAACAAACGTGATCATTCCTATCATTATATTATAATAAATTAATAATATATACTCATATATAATAATGTATGATATAATATGATATAATATAGCAAGTCCAGCTACAATAATGTAATATACTAAAAGAAATAAATAAAAAAAACAGCTTTTACACAAATGTGGTAATTACCCTTTTCAAGCAAGCCTTTGCATAGAACATATGTAGCTAGGAAAATAACTTTCATGTTTTCTGCATGGTATGCCATTAAAATCACATATGAAAAATAGTCACTTTGTATTCAATCATAGGTATGGATTACACAGTTGACTTTAGGAATCTATGATTTAAAGGATATGTCCGTTAGCGATTTGAAAACAAATCAAAACAGTAAAACATTGACCGAGGTAATTCCCACCTAAAAGAAAGCAGGCCATTTGTAATAAGAAATAACCAGGCTACAAATAAATGACTCATGTAGTGGAAAAGTACATAAATAGGTTCAAAAACATAAAATAAATAAACAACATACTGTACTCTTTCTGCATCTGACAGGCAATATTCTAATAATGAATAATACTGACCACGCAGACATAGATTTACATTTACAGATATATACGTCCCTGTATAGAGAGAAATATATATCTTTCTGATAACAAAATTCGTATCTACATTTTCACAATCTACTTCATATATAAATATGTGTAACAATATATATGTATTTCTAAACATATATATTTCCAAAAAAAGGTGCACTTAAATAATGTCATCCAGGAGATGGGGGGTGGCGACCCAGTCAAGTGTCCTCGGCTCGGACGCAGCCATGAGCATGCACAGGAACTGCTTACCTGTCCTCTTGTCAATAGGATAAATAGTGGTTGGCGTGAAGCGTCGGTTGCTTTCGACAAACTCACACAGCTGCTGATAGACCTGCGGGTATTCGTGTCGCAGGAAAACCCCGCGGATCCTCAGCTCCCGCTGGATGTGGATGAAGCAGATCTCCCGGGCTTTCCTGCCTTCCTCTCCGTCTTTGTCGATGTCCGCTGTCCCTGGAGGGGGAGTGAGGATGAGGGTCTCCATGTCGCTCTCCTTCTTATGCACCTTACGCTCTGGGCTGAAAGAGGCCAGAGCTACCTTGGCGTATTTCCGGACGGTCGGCACTTGGTGCCTCGGTGAAGGGCCGTCGGGCAGTTGATCGCCGACTGCGATGGATACATTCAACAGGAAACATTCGTTTGGGTCATACTCCTTGCCGGCCTCGTGGAGCTCTCCGCAGTACTCTCCCAAGTTGTCCTTGAAGCCGTCCAGCTCGCGGAGAGACAGGTAGGTTGGAGACATTTGCAGACTGTCGAGCCCATACTGCAGGAAGTTACTGGATGATGCAGGGTTTGGAAAACCAAGGAAGAGAACTCCTCGTCCCCGAGAAAGGAAGCCTACTTTGGCAATGCGGGAGAAGGCTTTGTGGACTTCAGCCGTTTCCCGGCAGTGCTTGATGATGTGACGGCAGATGCTGCCGATTCGTCCGTAAACACAGCTCTCTTTGTGAATGTCCCAGTCCTCCCTGCGACAGTTGCGCGAGCAGTAGTAGGTGTAGCAGCTGTGGCAAGATTTAAAGTACAGACACGCATTAAACAAGGTTTCTGTCCGCCTGCATTTGTTGTTCGAACACATCATGGTGTCGTCTTCATCTGGGCTCTGATCGGGGGAGCACTCGTCTGCACTCCTCATTGTGTCGGCTCCATCCATATCTCGAAAGGCGTCAGTATTTGTTTTGATTGATTTGGGTTGCTTGTCCAAGGGCGGTGGTTCAGCTGAACCTACCTTTCTCGATAGAGATGCTGCCTCTTCTTCATCAATGAGTTTCTTCAGTTGATCCAGAATATCTTCGCTTGCTCTCCGGCTGGGTGGTTTGTAGTCAGTCACAAGGTCGGCCAGAAGCTCATCAAGTTGTTCGAGACTTTGCTGAAGAGAAGCACTGTCATGCGTCTTCTCTTTGGCTAAGTTTCCAAAACAAGTCACGTTGTCGTGCTGCAAGCTCTCTGGAGCACAAGCGCTCCTTGAGTCCAGCATGTCCCAGCTGGCCGAGCGTCCTTCCGACTTGCTCAAGTGTCCCGGTCGAATGTCATTATCAGTGATTGTTATTTCGGGGGTAACAAACCATAGCTTATTCGCAGAAGAGTTTGTCGCCTCGGTCGGGCTCTTATCGATCAAAGAATTGTCAGACATGGATAAGGCTGCATAGCGTCTTGGTGAGCTGGAGAGGTTGACTACCACGGGTTGTGGCTTGTCGTCTGTGGCTGCTAGGGGCTTTCTAGGATCAAGCAGGTCATCGTAGCTCTGCCCACGGTGCACAGGACTCGGTTGTTCCCTCTCAACGCGAGAGTTAAGAATGTTGTCCCATGACCTTGAGTACGACTTTGACTCTGTGCCTATTCTCGGTGGCTCCATGCATGGGTTGGCATACCATGTCGCCAACATCGGCTCTTGCCTAACTTGCCTGGTTGGCGTAACCTGGGATACATAAGAAGCGGGATTGGTGGAATACCCGGATGCATCAGAACCATACCAGTCATCTGTTTTTGGCTGGACGACTCGAGCATGCCTCCGACCCTCCGTGTAATATGCCCTTGCTGGGATGTGATGTTCGGGTGGTAGTGCATACATTTCACTGGGATAGAAAATCCTTGGCGGGGCAGTTTGGACTTGATACGTTCTGGGGTCCTCCGCTAAACCCGTTCTGGTCGGAGGTGTCTGGATGATGTAAGGCCCCGGTTCTGCTCCTGCATACGCTTTAGGATACATAGCCTGCACTGAGTATTGGTAAGGGTCCACCTCGGTGAAATAGGACCTGCCCGCTACAGCATGCACCATGTGAGTCCTTGGATCCTGTACATATTGTACTTTGGGAGAAAATGATTGCCCTGGTATGTAACGATCGTCATGGTAATAAGGGGTCGGCTGTGGAGGGGCTGTCGTCACGTATCTTCCCTCGTCCGCGTAAAAAAACTTGGTTGGCACATTAGGACTTGAATGAGCTCTGCGTTCCCTACCATAATGATGATCGCCCGCCGAAGGCATTTTATGCAAGGGGATTTCCATGGGTTGTGGATAACTATTTGGCATGCTGCGAGAATACTGATATCCTTGTCTGCACTCAGTAACAAAGGAGTCAGTGGGCGTCGTCGTTTTCGAGTAAGAGAAATGGCGCGGCACCGTCAGACTCCTGCTGCCCCCGCTGTGGTACCGCTGCCAGGGAATTTCCACTTGAGGGCTCGTTTGTTTGCGTCCGCGGTGATGCAGCGGCGCTTCGTCGGGTTTGATGTCGACCCGACACCTGACGTGCGGGCTGGTGGCCGGTTTGTCCAGCGCACCCTCCTCCGTGTTGTCGGTAATGTACAGCGGCGAATATCGGCTGGAGTCACTCATTTGAGGCTGCAGTTTAATTGGGTGCACCTCATGCATCAGAGCCCTGGTGGCGGCGTAGGAGGCGTCCCGGCGAGGCGAGACTTCCGGTCGCCAGTGGCGGTCCCGGGGAGCCCTGTGGGCCTCCCTGCCCCTCCGCCCCGCGGGGGCGTGCTCTTCCAGGGACACGGGGGTGAGGCTGCTCTGAACACGAGGAGCGCTTCTCGATCGGGTCCTTCTCTTTTGCTCAGGGACAGCCTGGACCTCACGGCTCATTTCCGTGGCCATGTGTTGAGGAGTCATCCGGTGGCTGAAAATGTCAGGTGCGGAAAACCGGTACCTCTGTTGGTGGCCCAGGGCGTTCCAGGCGGCCTCAGGGTTGGCCACAGCCCTGCGGTATGGGGAATCCATTGAGGACCGAGGATCGGGGTATCGGTGTGACTTATCGTTCGAAATACGCCAATGCCTTTTAGTTGAGTTGTTCTGATTGTCCTCCGGTGTGTTTGCGTAATTTAGGGAATCACATTGTTCGTAAGGTTGCAAAGACTTAAAGTGTGAAGAAAAGGGGATTACTTTTATATTCGGATGCACAGTTGATACCAGTAAGTCAGGCGGGTCTGTGCGTGTCATCTTAAAAGGACTCTTCTAGTTTTCTGCATTAAGTTGATGTAACGATGATTCCCCCTGCACGAGAGAAAAGGAAAATCGAGTCAGCCATCGCCTCTCTACATACAATCAAATAACTGTCATATCTTGAGCTAAGTGCTGCTCCGTTCTGAACGTTCTGTGCTCTGTACGGAATATTACATTCTCATGTCATCATGTCAAATTCATATTTTCCTCATATGCTGCTGTACACATTGCTGTGCCTCAAATGATGTAATATGTATTATGCTGCTTAATGTTTTCATGGAATTCTACTTAGCAAATATCACGGGCCAACATCATAAAAAAACAGACTTGCACTGCATTTCCAATGTGCACGCACGCACACACACACACACACAAACTCATTTACCATTTGGTGTTTATCCCCAGTGTTTTACAAATGTCAACTTTTGACAGGAGGTGCCCCATGTAGCCTCCATGATAGGTTATACTTAGACCCGGCTGTGCCCACAAGCACAGCTACACTGACAGTCTAACTACATGACGTAACGGATGCTCGTTATAACAGAGATTTCCAATTGCCGTTTCACAGATGACACATTTTCATTTGTGCTAATTGCTTAAATGTCCATTTCATCAAGAGCCATACGTTTTCCATATAGCTAATCTTTTGAGCCATGGCATGTCTGCAGACATGCAGGCTAATGATGGCAGACAAGCATTTGCCATTAAAGTCAGGACTGCAATGCTTTATATTAAGCTTCCTATGTATGTGTGTGGGGGGCATTCAGTGTGTGCGTGCGTGCGTGCGTGTGTGTGGACAGCGGACCTATTTTAGATTAAAATATAGCACTGTTCAGATGAAAATGTCAGATGATAAAATGTACCTTTCTGACTAGGACAGAGAAGTGGTTGATGGGGTTTATTATGGGCAGGGGTACAATACAGTACAATACAACACCAGACGATGATCATCATCTGTCCAATTCATCGGACCTCTTATCAAACCTTTATTCGTATAGTATAGGCCGAAGCACTGCAAAAACCTGCACTTTGTGCACAAAACCCCCTAGTCTACTGATTCTAAAATGACCCAAAAACATGTCCACATCATTATCTACTGCGACCTCATTGCCACCATTGCCTAAAATCACATATTTCTCAACACAAAGTGATGTCCTTGGTTTTGTAGAACTTTCTATGCTGCCACCACAGGCACCCATCAACCTATGTCAGTCCATGAAAAGGTTAGCCAAGAGCACTGCTAGCATGGAGTGCTCTCTCTGGAGGTATTACACAGCACATAGCAGTAGAACGCTTCTGGGCATTAAAACCACTTTTAAAGGGGCTTCGTCCAGCGACTATCTGGCCTCCTTTTGCACCACGGTGGGGGTAGGCGTTACAAAGCGCTTTTCCAAAGAGGTTTCACAACCATTTCTCCGTTTCCACCCCTCTTCCTTCCACCCAGTCCATCTCCTGTTTCATGTTTTTTCACGTATTTTATTTATTTAATTAAGGTCGTGTCCTGCCAACTCTTTGACCCATTTCTCCGACCGATCATATTCATTCCCATCAGCCCCGCACTCTCTGCCAGCACCCCCCCCCCCCACCACCCAGGAAGCACTGCCAGTCCACACTACCCCAGTGGGTTTGTTCTACGCCACTCAGTCTATTACAGATTCGCTCCTCAGCCTCTTTAAAATAACCAGGCCCTACAGTCCTTTCATCAGTCCGCTGATAGCGCTGAGACACGGCGAAGTAGCCGAGTATTCCTGATGGATGGTTTGTGAAAAGCGAATGTTTGATGCTGCGTTCTCCAGAATGATGAATTGAATTGACAGTAACAAGCGAACGGCTTTGAGTCCGCGATAGTCTGTGCGGAGATTCATCTTTTTTTTACCCCCATGACACCATTTCTAACGCACACTATTTGCAGATGAACCGCGAGACTGTTGTAGTCTTATATTTAGCTTGCCTTGTTTTTTTCAATCACTAGCATGTAATAATAGACCTTGTTAGCATCCTACACCGATAAATATCTTATTACCAGTCCTAAAATCCACATTAAAACTAGCCAGATAGAGTAAACACTGTTTTCAGGCTGACTTCTAGTTTTTGTATATAATGTGTAGTTTAATGTATGGAAGCCAATGTGGAAAACTCAGATCTCAGTCTAGAATCCCAATTCCAACATTGGTTACTCACACTTTCAATTACTAACACATTTTGCCACATTTTAAAACATTTGGATTGTACTTTTCCAAGTATAAACCTATGGTGGACAGTCTATATAATTAGGAATGTGCCAAAGGGATACAAACTTAAACAGAGTGGAATATAGAGGCGAGAGAATAACTAAATAGTTTTGTTTAAAATAGTACTGATTCAATACGTAGTACTGACAGCATAGCAGTTTATACTTTAGTCTGGCACAAACAAACACATTGTTGATTCAACCATCCTGACAATATATGAACATTGTATTCATTGAGGACACTGCTGTGCAATGAGATTGACATTGAATATGACACAGGAGTGGGCATCTTGTTACAGATTGAGGGCTGAGGGCATTGGGGGAATCAAATCCTACAGGCAGGGAGTCAAATACCCAAGCCGCAAGCACACCCTTCCCACTAGGACCGTTATGAATCATACTGTGAGTAGATTTAGAATCTAGAAGTTGGTTTGTTAAGTTACAGCTCGAGCAATTCACTCTATCGCAAATAAAACGAGACTATGTATCTCTTAGTCTACCCTTTTTCGTAGCCAGGACTATACAAATGGATGGATTGAAGCTAACGACATGACATCATTCAGCTAGCTGAATTAAATGTCAAATTCCTGGTTTATGCCCATCCAATGTTTTCTAGCAGAATACAAAGCATGCATTTCCCTAATCAAATACAGATCCAAACAGCAGCAGGAAATTAAATACATCATAGATTAAATCGTATAATACTCGGTACCGGGAGAGCTGTACATAGTGAACAATGGATCGAAGGCAACATGGTGGTGCTAATTAAAAGCTATACATTTCTACAACAAAGATTTTGCCCATTGATGCTTTCATAATATTAGAAATACCACCACCGGAGTAAACGATATAAAATAAGACGATAAATATGCCTGTTCTAGCTGAAATTTCAGTCCTCCTCAACGAGGCCTGTGTGTTCAGGGAACAGGCATTGTTAATGCCTGGCTCTGTCAGCCATGGCCTTAAACATGAAGTGACCGTTTGCCAGCGGGGGTAAGTGATTGGGGTTTATAGTATGGCCCGTAGGAAATGCTGACGTTTAGGTCGTAAACTACGCTGTCTTACCCTGGCACATGGTTCACAGGCCATGTCAACGCCACGTGAGGTGGAGACTTGACTACGATTGGGATGAAAACTGTAATATCATTATCAATGGTTGCTTGAATGCATCATACATTATTTTTTAACAATGTAGTGTAATTGAAGAATTACTCTGAATACCTCAGTTCGATGCAACTTAAATAAGCTCACAAAGTGTTTGACATTGAGTAACTTGCTTTCTATGAATAGATCATTTACATTTAGCAGACGCTTTTATCCAAAGCGACTTACAAAAAGTAACACATTTGTCGAAAGAGGGAGACAACAGATCACAAATAGACATTGGGTTGATAAAGAAAATATAGTCGATAAAGATAATATAGTTAATACAATATACTACACTTTAAAAGAGAAGTCAAGTGACCTTGATCACAAAACTCAGTCTCATGGGGATGCGCCCTACGATCCCTAAACCCTCGAAGAGGCTTAGCGTTGAAGGGAGAAACCCAAACCAAGAACCCAGGAAGCACACAGTGCACAGATCTGTGCTACCAGAGGTCACTTCGTACTTTATGTACACACTGGCCCCTTCCCCCTTCATTAGGCGCGAGGTCTGTCACACATCATGCATCAACACAGTGTCTAAGATTTCTTTAAATATAGAAAATATTCTTCTTAAGGGCAAGGCAGATGTGCAATGAGCTGTGTTGGTGCTGGAGGCCACTTCATGCTCTGACGAGCTAATGTGTCGCTGCACTATAGACACGCCTAACCCGGTTTATAGACTACATACCCGGTGCTAGGATAGATTAGTACTCTACCAGACTCTAGGATAGACTAGTACATACCTGGCTCTCGAAAAACTAGTACATACCAGGCTCTAGGATAGACTAATACTCTATCAGACTCTAGGATAGACTAGTACTCTACCAGACTCTAGAATAGACTAGTATATACCTGGCTCTAGAATAGACTAGTACATACCAGGCTCTAGGATAGACTAATACTCTACCAGACTCTAGGATAGACTAATACTCTATCAGACTCTAGGATAGACTAATACTCTATCAGACTCTAGGATAGACTAGTACTCTACCAGATTCTAGGATAGACTAGTACTCTATCAGACTCTAGGATAGACTAGTACTCTACCAGACTCTAGGATAGACTAGTACATACCAGGCTCTATGATAGACTAATACTCTATCAGACTCTAGGACAGACACCCAAAACACTTGACATAGTGAGTGTGTGTGTGTGTGTATAGGGGATGGAGTGGGGGATATGACATCTCCTCCACTATTATTATGAATAACCAGCTATGCAGTAGCCACTCAACGTATGGCCACTATGGATGAAAGCGTCAACCAAATTGCATATATTGATGGTTCTGCAGTTGTATTGCAGTGTGCAGTCAGGCCAATCAATCAAATGACAAAAATTATAACCATGCTACATTAAAATGTAATGCACTGTGCCAAAATCGAGAACACTGGGTTTGCAAGGGCAAGAAAAAAGTTATTTCCTCATAATAAGGAAAAGCTACGTGATTTGATTCAGCAAAAATGATCTTGAAGCAAATGCATCCACGCCGATCTGATACAGACACAAAATCCGTGACTTCTCCTACACGATACGGTCATTCATATAGGCAGTGACATGGTGGTGCACACATTTACCATACAACATGAGATGTGGTGGATTGTCAGTGTGGAATTTGATGGTGGCCTCTGTTATGTAAATCATATGTGTCATATTCTCTGGAAATCCATATTTGGAACTGCTGCTCCCACTGACTTGTTCATTTGCATGTTCGGTTTTTATTAACGATGACAATGATGACATGGCGTCCTTAACAAATTATTAATAAATCCTGAATACATAATTTCGTAATTTCGAGGACGTAAAGTATTTGTAAGTCATCTAAATTATTTCACATCTAAATCCACATCTAAATTCAATGTAAATAATTCGTTTTGTATACATTGAAAATGTATAGGATCATTTGTCTGAACGAAACATCAAATATGTATCTAAATAATTGGGAAAGGCTTGCCTCAAACATCTACTCTACACCCGACATCTAATCTAGGTCTTTATGACCATACTGTATATTGTACAGAAGTCAGTCAAAGTTGACGGACAGCATATACGAACTATTGACTCAATTGGGTGTCTTCGTTGAAACCCACCTGCAATGTTCACTAATCTAGCCTACACAAATCTCAGAAGCCATTAAGACACGCCCCCCTCCCTACCCTCCTGGGTACCGCAGACAGCCTTGATGTTGATCTGTAGGCTTCACTGCTCTTCTCTCCCCAATTTGAAATGTTTCAATGCAACATTAGACACTACGGCGCGTCCACGGTACAAAGAAAAACAGGTCCCAAGTTCACCTTTAGGGGTGTGCAATATGTGTTGTACTTTTATCAACGTGTTCTTGCATTGTCATTGCAAAAGTGTACATGGGGAGGGTGTCGAGGACGGCAACTAATAGAACAACGCGAAAACAACGCAGGGAAGCAAAGCAACGGTAACAGCCGGTATTTTGGGGAGATATCGGGGCTTCCGCCTTCCAGGGGAGGACGCGGAATCGACGCATTAAAAGCGTGCACTCGACGCTCGCATGCAGCGCATATACTAGGGCTCCTGGGCGGCCACAGATGTGAGATCATGTGTGAGACGTATGGCAGATAGGGACGGCGATGATGTCAGTGTGTTTGCAGGGAACATAGTAGTATTTCGCCGACGGCTGGCAGCGCACAGCAACATTTCGGGCAATTAGGCTGTATATTACTCAGCAAATCGAAATCGCGCCTGTTCTATTCGCCTATCCGTGCATTTGGGTTCAGATTTAGCGTCTTTTTTAATCGTGACATTTTAATTCGTTAAAAAAAATATTTTCTTTCTTAATGTAATAATTTAATTTCGTCAACACGGCGAAGACGCGCTGCATAAGCGCGATCCTATACATTGTGGCTGATGCTTCTGTGCATCACGAGGACATTGATACTGTAGCACTAACTAAATGGAGAATGTTAGAGGAGCAGAGATGCTCTCCAATGGTAGGAGTGTAGTCCTTACCGCATCCATCCATACTCTGCACGTATGCTGGTCCATTTTATTCGGAAGATAGGGCTACGCGGACGGCGTGTTTCCTCCGGTGGCTTTGGCGACGGCAGACATGTTAAATATGCATCTCTGATATCCGCCTTTTTAGGTCATTTAATCCTCTCTTCTTTTTTTTTTACCTTGTTCTACATCGTCAAGGGTTCGCTGCTGCGCAACTCTGCAGCATCGACGTCGGCGTCTACACTCACTGGCGCTGCAACCACAACCCACTACACCCTGCGTGGCGCGTGCTCCGTGGATTGCACCTAACGTGTTCCAAAGGGGCGTGCACAATGTCACACGTGCGCGCGATTTTCAAAGAGTGAATCCTAACACCAGTAGGCCTATATAAACCAGCATAGTCCCGTTATATATAATAGGTGTACAAATACACCTCATATATATACGGGGTGTATTTGCAAACTGGCAGTTCTGTTCACTGCATTGGAGGTATACACTAAATGTGGATGTTAATTGTAATGGTTGAATCAGTGTGGACACTACCAAATCGTCTCTTAGAAAACTCCCATTATATATGATTTAAAAGCATTAATCAAAGAACACAGGCATTACCTTGTTAATAAACCATAGCCATCTCTAGTGCTTCCATCTCTAAATATGCGCTTCAAGAACTAATGAAGCTTCTAAAACTCAAGTAGGTCTACAATTATGGATATACGGTTCCCCCAGACACAGCAGCCCCGACAACGTGGAAAGATCAAGTGACACACAATATTGATTTTGAAGAAGACGACGAAGAAAGTATTGTGTAAGTGTCTGGTGATAAGACTCACACAGAGAGACACGAACACACACGAATCTACAGTAGACGGAGACGTTTCAGTCCGGGTTCCCCGTCTTTTGTAGCGGGTTTTTTTGTGTTATCAATTAGCATTCTCAGCGTAGCCGTGTATAACAGAGGGCTACCCTGACCGGTTGTGGTCTCTTGTCTGCCCCCTGCTTCATGAGAGCAGGTGCATGCATTATTAATGTGCACTGGCTCCTCTGTTCCTCCTGCTGTGTTGCTCGGCGCCTGCTATGATCCGTGGCAGGAGGAGTATACGCAGGAGAAAGACTGGCCTCCCGCCCTCTGTTTCACGAAACGCAGCGCATCTAAAACACACAGGACAACTCATACGCAAGACATGACACCTGCTACCGGGCAATGCCGGATAGATCTGTCCAATTGGAAGGTTAAAAGGAAAACAATAATGTCCGGTAGAATTTTCGAATCTGGCAGGTAAAAAGATAATTCTCAAAGTACATTTTGGACCCTACACAGTATGTAACATTGACACAAGATAAGACATCTAACATGCATCGTATGTGGCAATACAACAATTATTAACATGATTTATTTTTATTTCCGGATGCATTGCAAATTATAGGATGGGAAAGTTGGCAAATCCCGTTGGTCGATGATCAGGTGTGTGTATGCCAAAAAACCACTTACCTCATTGAGTTGTGACGTCACACAATGCAATTATTATGCTTGTTAGCCGCTTTGGCGTTTTAAAACACCTACCCATCCCTTATACAGAAGGTATCAGAGTTTGAATGTGACTGTACTATGTATACAGTACTCGGGTGCAAAAGTCACATACACAAACCTATAGACATTAATGTCTATAGGTTTACTATCTCAGTCACACATTCAACAAACACACACACACCTCAATAAGAGCCGTTGAGTTAAGTGTTATGAAGTATGATGGAATATATAGAGAGGGCCAAGCTAGCTAGGTCAGCACAAACACACAACATAGTTTTATTTATTTATATTTTATTATTCAAATTAAAGATTTGAAATGTTCCACTTTTAAGACAATCTGGCATGAAATGTTTATCAACGTTTGTCTCGTGCGTCTCAAGTATTAATCCAAATCTACAGTACTACAAACACTTCCTAATCGTTCAGTCTCTCTTCATAAACCGAAAGGCCACTGGGAACACCGGCTGTCATGCAAACACAATGTGTTGACGCTGGATAAGAGTCACAGTTTCGTTAAATTAAAACTATATTGAACCGGTGGAACATCTGGAGTCACTGGAATTCCAAAGTTTCCTATCATCGCAGTGTACAAATGCTCGACGCGAGAATCAAATCAACAATTACCTCGATACATGAGCACAATATCCCCAACACCACCATGCACAACGAGGACGCCGATGATCACAGTGGTTGACTTATTTAACCATTGAAATGACATTTGACAACGTCAATAATTTAATTTAAAATACTCTACAAGAGTCACGACTAGAAATGGTGTGTGACCAGCGGAGGGAGGTATGAATTGTGTGACACTTCAGTTGTATCCCTTGGAAACGAGGAGATAAGAGGAGGTAAACACAAAAGAAATGAAGATAGAGAAAGGGCAACTTCCAACATCGACGTCCTATGTTAATCGATAGACATGTGACGCGCCCCCCAAGCCGAGGCTCCGGCTTGGGGGACGGCTCTGTCTAGTCCATCAGGGATCGCGGGGGTTTTTACAGCTTGGCCTTTGGCGTGGACTCCAGCAGAGTCCGCATGTCCAGCAGGGCCGTCTCCACCGCCTGCACCATGCGCGCCGTGTCGGTCTCGCTGCACGTGTTGAAGGACGACACGGCCAGGTTGATGTACTCGTCTTTGGGGTTGTAGCACACGGCGTAGCCGTCCGGCACCACGGGCCCGAAGCACATCACGCAGTCCGACTTCGCGGGAACCTGTGAGTCCGACAAGTCGACACGTTCCGACGAGTTGAAAGAACTTTGTTTGATTTGACTGAATGCGTGGTGTGTTTATATTCCACTCATTCTGCCGAGGCAATACATAGCATGGTATTGTATTGACGTTTTTCATACCTGGCTAGTAGAAATCTTAAAGTGCATCGCTGTAGCGTAACTGGGGTCGGTGAAGATCTCTGGTAAGGACACTTGGTCCTCGATGGCCTGCAGTTTGAGGCCCAGAAGATGCCGGTCTATGGCTTGGCCTTGAATCGCCTGCAGTGACAGAAGGGGTGTGTGAGGGCAGTGGAAAACTCACAGATGGACGGAACATTGGGAGCGACCCCTTGATATAAACGCATGTTGTGCATTGACTGAAGGGCACCTAAAGGGGCCTGCCACCTCTATACACAGAACTTAGCTTGTGTAGCATCGTATCCTGGCTACCTGCTGTTGTACAGTAAGGAGCCAACCTAGCAACTGTAAGTTTGTAAACTTGCTCTATTGACCTGGCAACCAGGAATGCTTTAACCCTGCAACCACAAATGTGTTACTTTTTTGTAAGTCGCTTTGGATAAAAGCGTCTGCCAAATGCTCTAAATGTAAATGTAAATGTAGCAGGAAAACCAAGCGGTCTCAGCCTGTGTGTTTCGTATGCAGGTGCGTATGCAGCGTTGTACGGTGCCATCCCGTTTAGCATGCGTCGCTTCTCTTAGCGCGTCGCTTCTGCACTGCAGGGACTAAGTATACGTCTGTACTGCAGGGACTAAGTATACGTCTGTAATCTGATGGGAATCTTTCCAAAGTTAAAACCGCTATCATCAGCAGTACTTACTGTGTCAGTGTATGACCGGTGTGCCCTTACTGCTTGTTCCAACAGCGCCACCTTCTCTGTGTTCTTTTCAGCAGAGAAAACACCACATTTCATTCATACGTCTGGAGTAGGTACACGCGTATTTAGTAGAATGAATGAAAACCGTTACGCAAAACTAGATATGTGAATTATGAACAAGATAGCATAATACACTGGGATAGGCTCACTAGCGTGAGGGAACATCTGGGAAGGTCCAATAATGTAGTACGATGAGACATGTCTTCCTGTTGTTAAAATAAGTCAGTTATGAACCCTAAACGACCAGACCTGTTTCCCGGGGTCATCGAAAGCCTTGGCGAAGTTCAAAGAGTCCACCGATGCAGAGCGTATGGTGTCCGTACGACCCAGTCTGAACATACGCAAAGAGGCACTTTCATATGTGGAACAAGACTTCTGGTACAGCCTGCCAACAGAGACATTAGAGACACAGAGAGAGAGTGAGTGAGGTGCTCAGTGGTTTGTACAGCAAGGGCCAAACCACACCTTTCCATTTGGGTTCATTCAATCCAATCAGAACATAAGTAAGACTCTCTATTATTCAACATCAATGGTATTATTGCGCAAGTGTGACTGAACAAAAGAGTATATGTCCATCCGCTCCATCACTAAAGTTTACGTTACACTCGGTGTCTGTGCTACGAGAGAATCGAGAATCAATCCATTCACAGAAATTACTTCAGGGGTATGAGAAAGCTCCTAGTAGCCTTTAATTACACTGTCCGTAATAGGATTAGCAGCATCTCTGC
>OMKP01080431.1:21600-43278 GCA_900302375.1 Bathygadus melanobranchus
ACAACAACAAACCCATTACACAGCTGTAAACCTGGCACAAAAAAAAACACACACAGCAAATTGCATATATGTAGTATCGTGACAGGGTTAAAAACGACTTTTTCCTTTTTATTTTGTCTCGACTATGTTTATGTATGTACCTTGTTATGAAAATGTAAAACTTCTGAAATATAATACTACTAGATCTACTTATTTGAATTGGGCCTCATGCATGCATCATCACGAACGAAGGATTTTTGGAAAGTCAAGTCAAAGTCTTTCTTCCAAGAGTGAATAACAGTTTATCACTCGAGTCTGGAAGAATTGAAGAGCCTTTCTGGCAACATAGTAGGTTCATAAAGTGTGTGTGAAGTGGATCCAATAAAAAAAAAAACGGGCTAGCAAGCCACGTTGCAACTTTGAATACAAACTATCTATCTATCTATCTATCTATCTATCTTATCTAAACACGCTTCCATGAGCACACAACCTCACCGATAGTAGGCCAGCTGCAGTCCAATCTGTATGAAGGCATCTGGGCTCATCTTGAAGGACTTGGGGATATTTTTCCCAAAGTGTTTGAACACCAGTACTGCGAGGTCTAGCTCCTGGACCATCCTGGGTGGAAAGAAGGAAACATTTTTCAGGAGGCTCTTTCGCAGAAAGGATGGCCACGGTGTACTTTGCTGCATAATCACCATGTGCAGTGTAAGCAAACACTAATTATCACCTAGGATCGTGTAGTGGTTACACATCACATCACAACAAAAGAACTTAAAGGGTAACTGGGATTTTTCAACCTGGACCCTAGTTTCCATCATTTTGGTGACTAATGCGGACAACGTTTGAAATTGGTCCACTATTGAGCGAGCCACAAAACGCCTGAAATGTAATCCTTTGGGGCGACAGCATCTCGTCAATGTATTCCCTCTAAAAGTTCTTGTTTTGGCACAGATTGTTATCATAGGTGTCTGACAACATTATGGAAAGGATCCCTACAGATCCCTACCTTTACCTACCTGCTTGATCCGGTCTGTTTGTAATTGTGTCCAACGTAAGTCTCGCTCAAGGAGTTACCCTTTAAAAAAGGAGCTATCATTTGAGTGTAATCTGTTAGAAATGCCATAGCCATCCGTCAGCTGTTAGTGGGTGAAGTGCTCTGAAATAACTGTTCTGGTTGCCTACACTCTGCCTCTGTGTGAAGCTATTTAGATTTTAGACTAATCTAAATTCTGACCAATAAGGGCATCTCTTCCCTGTCCCTGTCAATCACATTCGCGCACACAGCATTATCATCTCAATGGCAGGGAAACTCTTTTCCACTATCTCTCTCTAACTGTACAGCACCTTTAACAAAATAACTTGCATATACAACACATTTACAATACATTGTATGTACAGACATTCTATGAATTAGAATGACATTAACTTGAGGAACACAATACAATATCTTACGTATTCAAGTTGTGCTTAGCCTCCTCGATGTCTCTCTTGATGTCGGGTGTGATGTTGAAGCGGAGCTTGCGGGGCGCTGGCAGAGGAGCCGCCGCGGGAGGCGGGGCCGTGTCTGACAGCTTCCTGTTGAACAACATGTTCACATCGACAACTGGGGGTTAGAACATAGGCTGCGAGAAGGTCATGAGTCCTTCCTAGAACTCAACATATTTCTTAGAAATCTCAAGTGTTCCAATTCGAGCTGAAACAGGGGGTTCACTTAAACTTTAAGGACTTTACTTATGTATATTCTAAAACTTGTACTGGTAGTCTTATGTCTTATAGTATGGATTAAGGACTTCATTCACGTGTATTCTTCAACATGATGTAAATGTATGATGGTACGGACGTATGGAACGAGGACTTACGTGTATTCCACAACATGGTCGATCAAGGCCACGATGGGCGGCCCTTCTGCAGGGGCGTGTTCGTAGATTAGGCCGCACATCCCGTCTTCGCCAAGAATAAACTGGCAGAACAAAACCAAGACCCAAGGAGTTATGGTACTACTGTTGGGAGGTTTGAGAGACGACCCCAATGAAAGAACACAGTGACCCATCTCTGCCCCGGTGAGACTTCCACAGTCCAGCAGTCGCTGTCTTTGTTAGTCGTGACCTTGTGTTCATCAAACTGAAGCCATGATTAACACACGTGACAACCTGACACCAAATTGTAGTGCTGTATGAAATGTGACGTCTTGAGGTTTGTGAACACGCATGTGGGTCCAAAATGTACTTTTAAATGTTTGATTAATTAAATTGTGTCTTTGTATCTGTCAGACTGGAAAAATCTACCGGCCAAAAAATAGTTTTAATATGTAACCCTGACATTTCTTACCTGCCATTGGCTGGTGGCAGGTGTCCATTTTGTTACGGTCATAATAAACGTGTGTGTGTGTGTGTGTGTGTGTGGCGACGACCTCCCTCTCACCTGCAGTGTTTTGTCGAACCACCGATTGCCACTGTTCAGGTGGCTGCCTCCACCGTGGAGCATCTGCTGCGCCGCCCGGCTGTGGTACGTCTCACCCGGTGCATGATGGGACACGGAGTCCAGACACAGGGTGAAAATGCTGCTCTGGATGGCTTTCACCGATTTCTTGTTGTTCGGATCTGGACGTGACACAAAAAACATGGGAGGGGGGAAAAATAACAAGTCTGATGATTAAAGGCTGGGAATTATTTACACATTTACCCTTTTGTAAGGTACTTGTTCGAACCAGCTTTAGACGCTTTTTCACACAACAGATTAAAAACCACTGTTGACCGGTTTAGAGGCCCTGAACATCTGATACCTACAGCAAGTTGTGCAGCGTCTTGAAGAAACTCGACACACCGTCCTGATTGGCTGTCAGCCTTGTCACTCACAGAAATGTAGATCACTTTGACAGATATTGCGATTTGATTCACTATTAGCGGAAATGATCATTTTTGCATCACAATTTTCACATTTTCACTGAAGAAACTATCACGATGTGACATTTGTTTGGGTCTGTAGCAAACAAACGTGTTTTCTTACATCTGGGGAGAAAAAATGTCACAGCACTACAGTACTTCATTTATAATGGTGTTATAAATGTACATTTACACATTTTACCCTTTTTTTGTAGCTCCTGCGATTTGGATATTGCACTTGGCCATATTGCGATTCTAATAATATTTCGACATAATTGTTCAGCCCTAATGTCAATCAAGACCTATTCCAGACAGCGTTGACAGTTAATCAACGCTGTGTCCCACACTTTCCATCTGGAAAGGCTGCCTCTGCGAGACTACACCAGTGTGAACATCATCTGGCTGTAGCCGCTGGCATGCGTCTCTATGCTACCATACGAGACTATCGTAGCTCGGCTCACCCTTGATGAGGTCCAGGTAAGCCTTGCCCCAGACGTTGCGGTGCTGAGAGGTCAGAATCCCCACGGGCTCCTCGTTGGTCCGCGGTGACGAGTTACAGATCCTCTCCAGCTGCTGGTACAGCTGATCCACGCTCAGTGGTGTGCCGTCACGGTTGTACACATCCAAGGTGAAAAACTGATTCACAGAGAAGGAATGGAGAAAGGTGAGGAGAATCGTTTCAGGTTAATCGATCAATTAAGTAAGAAAGAGAAAAGAAAGAATGTTGATCAACTGATCAACATTTTTTAACAGCAAATCTATGATTAGTTAGTAATGACATCAATGACACATGTAATTCAGTTAAAGGTGCTAGTAACACATTTGCTGCGCTAAAATCATAAAATGACCATGATATGTAATTAGAAATTAAGGAAACATGCTATGTCAAAATACTGGCTTCTCTGACAACAAGAGACAACTCTTTCCAATATTGTGATTTTGGACTGCAGTACCCGTTTTCAACACTTGGTGTCATTGTTGCATATAGCACCTTTAATGCTTGGTATTATGAATTAGTTACATGATTAATACAATGTGTCTGAAGGGAATTTGTGAATGAATGAATGAATAAATGGAATGAAAGTCACAGCAATTACTCTTCACATTTATGGGCAGCACTAGCTCAGGAGGTGGAGACGGTGGTTCGATTCCCGGCACCGCCTAGCTAATTGTCGAGGTGTCCCTGAGCAAGACACCTAACCCTAACTGCTCCTTACGAGCTGGCTGTTGCCTTGCATGGTTGACACCGCCGTCAGTGTGTGAATGGGTGAATGTGACGTAATGTAAAGCGCTTTGGATAAGAGCACTGTATAAATAATCCATTTACCATTTTATGTTCATTCATTATTCATTCATTCCCTGTCATTGTTGTACAAGATAAGCTCCCTGGGTAGATTCTCCCCACCTGAAAGTTGTGAGCCACGGTGATGTGTGTGGAGGGCGTGGAGCTCCTGGCGTGGTTGACCACCGAGTCTCTGTGTAGGCCGGGGACGCGGCAGGAAGACAGGAGCTGGTAGTACTGATTCATACACAGAGGCCTCCGGCCCAGGGTCTCCACTGGCAACGTCTCACTGTGGGACAAAATTCACCTGACATTAGGGTCAGCCGCATAGATTAGAATAATGATCGATAAGGATTTGGATTGGAGAAGATCAATCAAAAATAAGATATATTAGCGCTGACTTGACAGAAAATGTACCCTTTTGTTTCAGATCATGAGATGAATTATGATTTTTGCTTCGTCAGTCTCATTATCTCTGATAGGAATTTGCCATTAGTTTTTATAAGATTGCTAGTTGCAGCCTGAATAGTTATTTAAGCGTAGCAAGGAAAACATTGACACTCACTTGTCGATCTGCGTCTTGAAGTCCAAAACCCCAGCAATCATTTTGGCCGCATGCCTGGGAAAAGAGCACTTTGCTATTCAATTCATAATGAGGAATATTTTTTAGGATTTCAATTTTAGCAACATCACTGATAATTGTTGTCAAGTTAACATAACATAACATATTAATGCAACAAGTGAGTGCAAGTATACATTACATACTGGAATATGACCTAGCCAACATTGCGATTCACGTCAAAGCCATTTAGGCATGCAATCTAAATATAACATGTTTTATGTGAATCCATGTTTAAAACCTGCATGTTATTTTTAGTAGTTGCTACATTGGTTATATTTCAACATCACCATCATTGTAGACAGTTGTCTACAAGCGACTGGCTGATTGTAATGGTGCTCATGGATAATACGGCCCAGTGACGTGCACCTTCTGTGTGTCTTTACCTCAATTGTCCCTGCTTGTCACTGAACTCCAAGCGGGGTAGTACCAGTCCAGGACTGGAGTGGATCACGACAGGCAGTCTGTAGTCCAGATAGGCTGTCTGCACCCACCAGTCAGACAGCTGGACAAATAACAAACATGTAGTACAGGGTTGAGTTCTTCCAAAACTGCAATGAAGCCAAAGTGCAAATGCAAGTCACATGGTATTTCATACACTGAAATATGTAACCTCAAGGGACTTGAGGTTAAACAAAGAAAATGTGCAAGGGCATTTTCAAAAATAGAAACTAAGCTAACTTTGAATACTGAAAAATGTCAAGTGTAGCACGTTTACTCAATTGTAAGAGAGTACCATGATATTATGAAACAGTTTATCCCTTATCCATTTGAATTAGAGAATTGGGAGAGCTTTATTTTGTTTTGTGACAAATATTTGAATGTTTCGATTTTATAGAATTGCCAAACCTATATAGAACCAGGTTATCATTTCCACATTCATCATCAAAATCTACAGGCACAATGTCACACCAGTGTCATGCAAGGCAACTACAACTTGCCAGTTGTCTAACCAATAGACAAATTATGTTCAAACACAAATTATGTCAACAGCACAGGTCTAACAAGTTTGGTTTGAAAAATTCAACATAGTTGCAATGTTGTTCCTGAAAATCATTCATCAAGTTCATTCGGAAATTAGAATGTGGTTGTATTGTTGTACTGTAGCGTTTTCTCACTGTCCAACTGCCCTGTGTTGGCTGTCTGTTCAGCTTTAATTCATTACCATGAGTCTAAAACTGTCCAACTGTATCTGTAATGCAGGGGCTAGCTGTGCCAAAGCATAGCAGTGCCACAAAGCCTCAGCTGCAGCAGCCTTCCTAATGCCTGTCCTTGGTAGCAAGTGAAGTGGTCTCGTACAAATGAGACGGTCTAGTCTGTACTACTACTACTGTACAAACATTACTTTTATGGAGAGGATAGCGTTTGTTGTGCCTCTAAATTTTTACAAACGGACGCATTTCACACATTGCAGTCATGTTTCACCCTCTGAAAAACATACGTTGGAATTGACAACATTGCATTATTATAATTTTTTAAAACCATAATAAAGTTATACTTCGCTAGCTGGTATCATGACATACTGTATATTGATATTGAGATCTATATCGTGATGGACTTTGAAGATTTGGGCCATCGCCCAGTCGGACTATTCCTTTAAGTACTCACCCAATTTTCTGTGCCACGAGCTCTCTTTTCAAGGCTCTTCTGTAGCCTCTCCCCCACTCCCCCCGCTTTCTGGAAGTCCATCACCAGCTCCCTGGTGCGGCTCAGCATCTCTGTCTCCATTATGGGCTCCAGCACCGCCAGGTAGCGATCGCATGTCTGCTGCAGGGCTGGCACTGGCAAACTTGGCAAGCCTTCTTGATGGGCGAGGTAGCGGCCAACGAGCTTGGTGGCAGAAACTGGCCTCACCAAGCCACAAGCTTTCTCCATCCTCCTTTTAAACTTGGGAGAGACGAGTCAATTATTAGAATGAAAGGTTGCTGAATAAATCAAGATGAATCCTCGTGCGTTTGTTTCACTTGAATAATGTTCCAGGACGATTTGAATGGTGGAATTGTGATGCTAACTGAGCCTGAGTGAGACTAGCACGATAGGAAAGTGAGTCAACGTATGTTTACCCAAAACCTTGAGTTTGAGTTTGTTTGTATTTGTGTGTTTATTTGTATGTCAAACTTTCCATTATTTGAAGTCGATCTGATCCTGTGTACTGTACAGTGACAAAAGACTATAACATACATGCTTGTATTCCGCATGCACAAACAAACGCACTCAGAGTAATGAATAGGTTGAATAAATTAAATTGATTAACTGTCGCAAGAACACAAGTCGAATGGAACTTCGACTTTGAATGTACACATACACTGATCAGCCACAACATTAAAACCACCTGCCTAATACTGTGTATGTCCCCCTAGTGCCGCCAAAACAGCTCTGACCCGTCGAGGCATGGACTCTGCAAGACCACTGAAGGAGTCCTGTGGTATCTGGCACCAAGGTGTTGGCAGCAGCACCTTTAAGTCCTGTAAATTGCAAGGTGGGTCCCCCATAGATCGGACTTGTTGTTCCAACACATCCCACAGTTGCTTGATTGGATTGAAATCTGGGGAATTTGGAATCCAAGTCAACCCCTTGAACTACATATTCTGGGTTCGACAGTAATGGTTGCCAGGTTGCAGTTTGCAACCATTTTTAGAAATTGTCAACCAATTCTTGGACTTTGGTTGCCATCAGTGGCCACCACAAAAAACAGGGACAGGAAATGTAAATGTAAAATGTGAATGCCAAAATAAATACTTTTGTTGCATTAGTGACATTTAAATATTGCTGCTACAATTGGAACCAGAACACTGCACATTGTTGTGTTTACTCCAGAATCACCCAACACTGCATGTGCACAAACAAATTAAGTTGTTGACTGTGGGGTGAAAAGTTAGACTAACCTGTCAACAATTACATATGCAAATTATTTCAACTGACAAAGAACCAGATGAACTAAAAACAAACAGGTTTTCACTTTTCACTTTTTAATCCATGTGTAAAATAGTCATATTAGTCATATTATTAAAAGCAACCTACCCCAGTGCAAGTGTAGCACTGACTATCGAGATTAAAGATCAATACATATAACAGTGACAATCATTTTATGAATGTATTTTACCACTGAGAGGACTGTTGAGAAACATAAATAGGCTATAAAGTACCATTGTGCACAATTAATATGCGTAAAAAATTTTTTCTACAATTATTGACACCGGAGTCCCCCAAGGCTCAGTCCTAGGACCACTTCTGTTCTACCTATATACTAGATCTCTAGGCTTTAAATCACATCACACGGCTTCTCCTATCAGTGTTACACAAATGACACCCAACTATTGCTTTCTTTTCCCCCCTCTGACACCCAGATTGCAACACGCATTTCCGAATGTATGGCAGACATCAGCAAATGGGAAATCAAAACTTTTCGGCGCATCCAGAACGCAGCAGCACACCTCATGTTCAATCTAGCAAAAGTCGGCTCCTTAAAATCACTCGCATCAGTTTCAAGACATTGGTGCTGGCCTACAAGGTTGTCAGTGGAACTGCCCCCACCTACCTTCAAGCATTAGTCAGACCCCATGTCCCAGCTCGAGCGCTCCTCTCAACTACTTTAGCTGGCCGGCTGGTACCACCATCGCTAAGCACTTGCATTATGTAGCATCCTGTATGATTGTACGACCCAGCACTTAAAAGAGTACTTAGCATTGTGTAGCATCGTATAATGGCTACCTTGCAGCAAGGGGTCAACCTAGTAATTATGAGCTTGAAACTTGTTCTATTAACCTAACAATCATGAGTGCTTTAACTTTTTTCTATTCAAATCGTCCTGTAACGTCAGCGATATATTGTTGTTTCACTCTTTAGACAAATGTACTTATTGTAAGTCACTTTTGATAATTTGCCAAATGCCCTAAATGTAAAATGTAAATGTATCCTAGCATCTTTAAAACGGACAGACAATTATACTGAAAAGCAAAAGCTGATGCCTGGTAGCCAACCTGGCAACCACTATTAAAAGTTAGTGCTGATGTCCCTCAAACTATTCCTGAACAATTTTTGCAGTGTGGCAGGGCGCATTGTCCTGCTGAAAGAGGCCACTTGGGCGTGTGGAACGACTAAGGTGCCCGTGGGCGTCATGGGCGTCTTGGGCACCCATGGCCCTGTTCACCGGTTGTCCTCCCTTGGACCACTTTTGGTAGGTTCTAACCACTGCATACCGGGAACACGGCAAGACCTGCTGTTTTGTAGTCGTCTAGTCATCACAATTTGGCCCTGGTCAAAGTCGCTCAGATCCATAGGCTTTCCCATTTCTCCTGCTTCCAACACATCAACTTCAAGAACTGACTGTTCACTTGCTGCCTAATACATCACACCCAATGACATGTGCCATTGTAACAAGATGATCAATGTTATTCCTTCACCTGTCAGTGGTTTTAATGTTGTGGCTGATCGGTGTATGTAGCGTAAAAATGAGTCAATTTAAACAGTACTACTGCGTCTGCATATTGAGCGTTTAAATACAGTAACTGTCACTGAACAAATTAGCTGATTAAACTCGCTCACTCGTTTATTTACCAGACCAAAACATGATTAGGCCTATGTAATTATCTGATCAAACGTAATCCAGTCACAATTCGCCCATTATTGCTAGCTAAAAAGCACACCACACAAGTGAAAGAATCGAGAATTATTATGAAAGAAGCATTAATATCTAACCACAACCAGCTAGTTACGATGTTATTACCGGCTTGAAACCCACCTTCAACTTGAAGATTGTAAGCGAGACTGTAAGCGAAGCTAAAAGGTTTAAACCTTTACTTACCGTCGTCCTGGTCAAAATGCCCCACATTCTGGATCCCAAACGCCCCCAAATGGTCAATTATGTTGGAAGTAAAGAAAGTAGGTAAAAGGTCTTCCCCCTACTGAGCTATGATATGCACAACCCTCCAGCCATGAGACCTCGTCCCAGGCTTCCTCATTTCACGACGGAACGCCTGGGACGGGATGCAACAAATTGGCGTTATTGGCGACAGAGAGAGGGCGGGACTTCCTGCTACATGGATTCAGGTTCATGGATTCAGAGGCGAGAGGGAGGGACTTTCTATAGAGGTATATCCGTTTCCGTTACATGTTTCAGATATTGCTTTATCAAAATGCTCCGCAAAACTCCATATTGGTGTTATTATTGTCGCGTTCATATTCTTCTCGCACCGGGGACTGTTGTCCAGCATACACATTTCATAGGAAGTATCAGACCGGACATTGCGTTGCGGTAGACTGGGATAACGCTACAATTCAGGGTCCTCGCTTAGCCTGACATCCAAGGGACAATCCCATAGACTGTAAAAGGACAACCCCTAGATTAGACCGTGACCCCTGGAAACAGCATTTAGGGGGGGATTTATTCATCGGTTATATTCCTTTCTATAAGGCATAACCCTACTAGGATCAAACTAATCGTACTTTGTACACACACACAAAAATAATTCATAATTGTCTGTCTGTCTGTCTGTCTGTCTGTCTGTCTGTCTGTCTGTCTGTCTGTCTGTATATGTAATGATCTATTATTATAATTAGCGTATTGGCTCTTTTTACTATTAACGAAACAACAGCGCCCCCGTGTGTTTGGTACCGTTTGGTACACGTTTGGTACACCGACAGAGGGTGAAAGTTGAAAGGTGACGTCGTTGTTAAACGCCCCTTATAAACATGGCGGATGCTGAGCTCCAGTCAGGTAGGGGAACATAACACAAGTTGCATTGATATTTGTTCATTCTAGAGGTGCAGGTTGTTTCATACTGCTTAATATGACGTTGAATAAAATACCTATCGCAAGTAAGCTGCAACATCGGACGTATGTCGCAACCGAAATATCACATGAGATGGGAGATGGTGGTTTAATTTTAAAGGTTGGCAAATCAAGAAACAGTGGAATTGGCGCATCCCCTGCCTAATTAATTCATTAGGTGTCAAAAAACCAGGATAGGTGGTGCATGGCGTTAGTGTTGTAGGGTTACACCAAAAAGTGTTGAGCAGTGATGGTGTTTTGGTTGTCAACTCGACTCGCACCTGGAGATGAACTGAAAACAAAATCTATATTATTAGGTGGATTATTATTATTAGTTGTACTATTATCTGTCATACTTTATTATTTTTTCTTCTTCTTCTTCCCAAACTTCCTTGCTAAACTACAACAATAATTAAAACTTTGTATACTACCTCACTATCCAAACTTTTATGGAATGACTCAGCACTTGTGTACTATTTATACTTTTTAAGTATTTAAACGTTTAAACTCCCACATAAACACACATTGGATTTTTCCTCAGTGTTCTAGAATTGTTAGTGTGATTGCTCATGTCAATTTCTAAGCAATGGCGTTTCTACTTTTTACAAGAGATAACTAAATGTTTTCCACATACACACACTGGAATCTAAAAAATCTGTTTAGAAATAAACAGCTGTTCTGTTGATTCTCTCACTAGACTATTAATACTCTTCCAAACTTCTCATCTCAACTCCTCGTTCATACTTTATACTAGAACAATAATTCAAACTTTACTGACTACCTTACTACCCAAACGTCTGTGCAAGGCAGACATTGTAGTATGACCTCTTACCTTTCACACAGGGCTCGTAATGACCCAATATTATTTAGCCATGCCCTAGCAACCACCCATAACATCCTAACAACCACCCGGAACACCCTAGCAACCACCGAGATCACACTAGCAACCGCCTAGACCACCCTAGCAACCCGCTGGAACACCACAATTTCTGCTGAAATTGTACGTTTTCTCATTCATGTAATACCCTTGCAGTACTTGGATGCATTGTGAGACAATGTCACAATGTGCTCTTACTGTCATCCTCCTAAACCACGCCCATTTGTTGTTTCAATCAGAGTCAGTACATGTATTGTATTTGTGTTTTGTTAGGATTTCACTTTTAATGCCAGGGTTTTACTAGTTCACGAGTTTGACCTTTCATCCTCATGTCTGTTTTAATTTAGTTTTAGTTATATCTTTGCTTTTCTATCCTCATATTTCGTGTCTTACATTATGTATTTAATAACATATTGTGTGATCACATCTCTTAATGTTTTTACTGGCTCGACATGTATATGTTGCTATTAATTAAGCCCACACAAATGAATTGTTCAGTGCATGTATGTGTAAAAACATATTTAGAAAGAAGCAACATCATGTCCACGTGTGTGAAGTGTTTGCGTGCCTATCCTACATAAACTAACTGACATAAACTAAACGTAATGTTATCACTGTCATTCTTCAGGATCCTCCACTGAGGATGACGCTGCAAACATCCCAGCTTTCAGCTTCATGGTTCCCAAGAAAGAGATCAGCATGGTTCCCGACATGGGGAAGTGGAGACGATCTCAAGTAGGTCCTTGCTGGAAACCAGGATCTGTATTTTTCATGTTTCAGGTTTTTGTTTGGAATTGTCTTTGAGATGGACTGATGTGTCGCGGCCATATCCTCAGCCAGATGTTTCTAAATATCACTTATATATTATTATCTGTTCTAACAGATGTGTCAGAATTGGCTGAAGCTGGCTGTATAGCAACATAACAATTGTGTTGTGTTATAAACTGTTTACATTAACCTTATTGAACAATCCCAGCCCAAATTCAACACGATGTTCAAAAATCAAACCTGTAAATTATAGGTTTTTCTTTTTTCTTTCTCGTTTAGAAAAGATGTGAAAAGTATTTAGTCACATAAGTGTTTGCTCACTTTGCCCCCCCCTCTTAATGTTTGTGTCTCTGTAAAGGCGTATGCTGACTACATGGGATTCATTTTGACACTGAACGAAGGTGTGAAAGGAAAGAAGCTCACCTGCGAATACAAAGTTTCAGAGGTACTTTTGTCCATGGCTTAAATGTGCAATGAGACACCGAGAAGCAAAGAAATTAACAGATTTCTATGCGAACACGAATATGGTGTTTGTCAAAGTATTTAAAAAGAGGAGGGCCGCCATGTTGAAATGACATCATCGCTGATGTATGTCTCTCTGTGAAACAAGGTAAGCTGTCTGACCCATCAGCACAATGGGAGTTCACATCTTGCCAGACAATACGTTGACAAACACCACATTCATTTGTGCATTTCTTCTGCATAGCTTCTTCATGAATAATGAGTTTCAGTCGCCTTCTAGAATGGATTTCCTCAGCCACACTATTGTAGAGGAATGAATGATGTACTGTACATTATGTTAGCTTAAGATGAACATGTAGCCATGTGACCGTTAGTAACAGCATGTATGTATCTTTTAAACACTGTTTTCTGCAACAACAAAAAAACACTATGATGCATACATAGCATAAAAATAACATTTAATGGATGAAATGGTTGGGTTTTTTTTTACTCACAGCAGCAGTTTGACTCTCTCTGTTTTCTTCAAGGTGGTGGAGAAGTTGTTAGATCTCTTGGCCACCCTGGACCGGTGGATAGACGAGACCCCTCCCGTGGACCAGCCATCACGCTTCGGGAACAAGGCCTACAGGACCTGGTACAGCAAGCTGGACCAGGTGGGCCCATACGCCTCACTGTTCATACAGAACGCACGCACGCACGCACGCACACGCACGCATGCACACGCATACACACACTTTTAATGTTTCAACCTCTGCATGTAGATCCATGTGCAATGCGTAATAGACGTGTGTGTGTGTGTGTGTGCGTGTGCGTGTGTGTGTGCGTGTGTGTGCGTGTGTGTGCGTGTGTGCGTGTAGGAAGCTGAGGTCCTGGTCGCCACCGTGCTGCCAGAACAGAGTGCCGCGGCAGCACAGGAGATCGCAGTGTATCTGAAAGAGGCGGTGGGGAACGCCACCAGGATAGACTACGGCACAGGTAACATCCATGCATGTTTTGTGTGATTGGTCACTGCCTTGGCCATGTGAGTGTATGCTGATTGGTCACCCGCTTGGCTACGTAGGCAGGGGGGTAAATAGACTCCACCCATTAAATTGGCGTGAAGGAATAGAAGGAAATTGATGAGGTTGCAATGGATTTGATGGAACGTCGTGCTCTCTTGCTACAATGCACACCTTTTATAACGCTTAATAAGGGCAGCAGTAGCTCAGTAGCTCAGGAGGTAGAGCGGTTGTCTGGCAACCGGAAGGTCGCTGATTCGATCCCCGGCTCCTCCTAGCTAAGTGTCGAGGTGTCCCTGAGCAAGACACCTAACCCACACCTAAGGAGCTTGCTGTTGCCCTGTATGGTTGACACCGCTGCCTGTGTATGAATGTGTGCATGAATGAAGAAAGTGCTTTGGATAAGAGTGCTATATAAATGCAATCCATATACCATTTAAACATCATTAGATTCCTGTTGTCCGCCACTTTAACAAAAGATCATGTTGCCCTCAAGTTATTTGCAAATATCTGTTTTTGTGACAACCTTGCAAGTGCCCTTTAATAGATTTTTAGCAGTGTTGTATTTCTCCAATAGGAGTCCCAGTGATGGATTTGTGCATATTTTGATTTTCTCTGAAAATGCACTATGCAGCTGACTTTCGTTCAAAGTCAGAGGGCGTTCCTTTAGTGGCGGAGGGGGACCTGTCATGAAGTGATGAATGACTTTACTATTATTATGCAGTGTTTAAAATCGTTCTGAAACAAACTCAGGATTCATAATCACATTAATTCATCCAGTGGTGTGGATTTGGTTCAGCCAATGGGCCGGGCCTGTTTCTGTATTGATCAAACTGTGCTGAGTTACAATTGTGAAATGACGATGGTGGAGGAAACACGCTCTCGTCGATGTGTGCAGGTCACGAGGCTGCGTTCGCTGCCTTCCTGTGCTGTCTCTGCAAGGTGGGGGTACTCAGGGCAGACGACCAGATGGCCATAGTCTTTAAAGTCTTTAACAGGTGATGGCTGATCCAGTGTCAAAGTCAAGTCTATTTTATATTTAGTATCGCCCCTTAATCACACTTACAGTCACAAATGGCTTCCCCGCAGCGCATGCAGACAGTTTTAATAGTATTTATGGTAACACGCTTGAATAATGCATACAAATCTAAAGCTGCCCTTTTTTACAAATAAAAACATCAAACTAGGAGAAATACTTATATATTCATTAAGTATACAACCAGTTGTATGCTGTTTGTTTTGTATCATGCCGGGCTATTAAACATGTTTGAACCCAGTCGATTTTAGATGTTAGTCATTTTCATACACACCGTTTGGTTAAACAGGATTGACGATTTGAATATAGTTTATTGATCACGTGTTTTATTGATCTGTGTGTTTACCGTACACCAGATACCTGGAGGTGATGCGGAAGCTGCAGAAGACCTACCGAATGGAGCCGGCCGGGAGCCAGGGTGTCTGGGGTCTGGACGACTTCCAGTTCCTGCCCTTCATATGGGGCAGTGCCCAGCTCATAGGTAGGAGCCAGCGTTGAAGCCCGGAGGTCGAGTCACGAGTCACGAGTACGAATCCCCAGCGCTCCAGAATCCCCAGTCACCACAATTGATTTTGTCGAGTCACCGCAACATGGGTTCGAGTCATCAGTGGTTGATCGTTTGTCAAAATATTCCGCTGCATGATTTGTGTTTTCTGTTGGGGGTTAAAATGGCTGAAATTCCTGTTGAGTCACAGTGAAACAATGCTGTATATTTTGAGTGACTGGAAAGATAAATGGCATATTGCTAACATGCATAAACAAGGAGGTGAATTTATTGTTTGTGCCAAAATTTGTGCCAAAATGGGCAACATTTCTTCAGTGCTCGAATCAAGTCTGGTAAGGGCTGCCTCCCAACTTTTGCTATGACAATACAGTCGTCCAATGTGAGGTTGATGGCGGTAGAATGGAGGTCTCTCAATTCAATATCAGTAAATAGCAGTACTCAAAGCAGTACCTATACCATATAGTCTAAAGTCAACTCGTCAGTGATATTTATGGTCTAATAGTGACGCCTGGTGGTGGGTGGTTGCTGTTACACCCTATCTTCTCTTCTCTGCTCCCCTAGATCACCCAACACTGGAACCACGGCACTTTGTAGAGGAGAAGATGGTGAACGAACACTACCCCGACTACATGTTTCTTGACTGCATTAAGTTCATCAACGAGGTAACAGCCGGCCTATTAACCACTTAGTCGATTGCACTTTTGCTAATTGGGTGTCTGCATTCCAAATTGGTCTGCTTCTGTTCAAGGGTACAATCATGTGAATAATAATGACATGTATACTTACCATTCTCTACGGCATTTCATTCATCTTAAGTGATTCATCGACAATGAAAACAGTCCTTAAATGCAGCAGTCAGAATTGAGGATGTCGCTATTTAACTGGCAGACACAATTCTGACAAAACAGGATATTGGAAGGGGACTGACAACCGAGCATAGATTATTATCATTCATCTTGATTTCTGAAGCAAGAAGGAAGGGGATGAGAGGCCGAGGAGGTTACTGTGGCTACATCCTAATACTTCCTGTCCAACGTCCTGTGTTTTAAGAGGACTCTGGTTGGCCTCACTGGCGAGTAAGGTCACGATTGCTTCGATACATCGGTTGTTTCAGAGTTCTAGACAACCGTTGTCAAACCCAGCTCCAGAGGTAGTGTACGCTACATTCAATCTAGATTGACAGGTTGTCTAGGCAGAATCTCTCGCCGGAACGTTGTCAACCAATACAAACAAGGGGGTATCGTACGCAAATTTTGTTACGAAGACTTTTGTTACGATTCTACGAGTCCTCGCCCTTGCATTTCAATTATTAAACACGATTCGCATATCAAGAGGCGATCTCTGGTAAACGGCCCCTACCTCGGTGTGCCAGATTCATTTTTTTAATCTAGATCCAATCGAAATTCGAAAACGATTTGTAGAATCTAAGTATCTCTCTTGTGTAGACAGACAAGTTTTTTTTATTTCCATGAACATGGCCTGCTTGTCAAGAGGGGCAGTAGAGTTAGGAATGGGACAGAGAACCAGGAAGCCCATAGTGAACGCTAACAGAGGACTCGGGCCTCTTGCCTTGCTGCTCTCAATCCTCCGTTCCTATTGGTCGGTCCGTTTTGTTTGTTTATAAGTGGTCGGCTTTTGTTAAGACCCGGTCGTTAAGTTTTTCTCTCGGGTTAGTGACACAGAGTGTAGCTCGTTGTCATTCATAAAAATGTTCACATGACACGCCACGTTAGACGCAGCCATTGGCAAGGCAGCCCGTTAGTGTTAGCGGGTTCTTTTGTGTTAATTGAAAGTTCCCTTGTTTTAGAGACAACTTATCCTGCCAGGCCCAAAGAAGAGGTTCCCTCTTCTACCAACGTCTTTTTACATTATTTAGATGGAACAGACAAAGTATTTCATCATTTCGGCAATATTAATAACGTATTAGAAGACTTTTCGAGAGAGAGAGAGAGAGAGAGAGAGAGCGAGCGAGAGAGAGCTCGTGCTCAGTGTGTGTGTGTCTGTGTTTCCCGAACTGGCGTGAGTCATTTCCTTCTCCACATGTTTCTGTGAATCAGTCCCCCGCCCCCCTTAAGGGGAATTCTTTGGTTGGCCCCTCCCCCCCAGCCTTCCTACACACACACACACACACACACACACACACACGGATGGGGGTGGATTGCCGAGCAGCTGTGGGGTTAATAAGCACCCATACGCTCCGGGTTCTCGTCCTGGTCCCATAATTCCCCTCGGATGAAGCGCGGTGGGGAAAAAACCAGTCCTCTCTCACATCACGCTCGTCATCGTTCAGGTTTTTTAGAAGTCTGATATCATAACAGTAATAAAATACTTAACATATGTGAGGGAACCCAGCTTGAGATGTGGTCTGTAGCGTGCCAGTGCAATTCGATACCATGCACTGGACAAATTCCATGTGTTGCTTGTGTACAAACGCAGAGGAAGCATAAGTAGTATTATTAGTATTTATTCACTAACAGGAACAGTATTTAATTGTACTGGGCTTTACTGTTGCGTGTTTATTCCTTGTCTCTGTCACGCTCGAGAAAAGATATTCAATGTTTTCAACAGAGCAACCAGTGGTCCAGAACCTTTAGGAAACGCTGGTGAAGATTGCCTTGGAGAACATACTGTTTGTGGATAGAATAGTAATGTTTTATAATTGACTCTCTGTGCTTTGGCGGATTTAACAGTTAGCTAAAACGATGCTTCATTTGTGATTGACGTTCTCCTCCGTAGGAGTCATGGCGACAGCATTCAAAGGTGCAGTAAGTCATCGAAGGTCTTCGAAGCAGTACTTTGAACTACTATATAGTTCTATAAACTTCTAAATCTTAGAAGTTTAGCTCACACGTCGTCTTCACCGACATCGTTGTGTGTCACCGAGCGTTCAGACGTTCGGCGTGAATCATTTTCTTTTGTGAACATGTTGTGTTTGTTTTAGTCGCATGATTTTGTATCACCGTTGTTTCCCCTTGTCCGCGATGTTGTTGCAGATGAAAACGGGCCCGTTCGCAGAGCACTCCAATCAACTGTGGAACATCAGCGCCGTCCCCAACTGGGCCAAAGTCAACCAGGGCCTGATCAGAATGTATAAAGCAGAGGTAGGTGGTGAGCACACGTCACACCTCACACGTTCAGCTGCGTTGCCATCCTTTACATGTTCGGCTATAATGACCACCAGGGGGTGCACATTTGGATCTGGTATTTACTATACGTTATCGTTTGGAGCTCGACTATAATTGTATTCACTTTAATAATTAGTATGCCTCGCATCCTCATTGTCCTTCTTCCTTTTTGGAGTTGAACCAAAAGAAAGACATTCAATACTTTTCTTCATTTTTTTCTTTAACTCTGATTCCGATGACAACACGTCAACGACCGTAAGGGTTGCCAGGTGGGGTAGTATTTTAAGTAAATGAGCAACTGAAAACCTGTACTGTCGTACCAAGGCCAAAACTTTGCATTTGGCAACAGATGACAGCTAGATATAGATACCTCCATAAACGTTGTTTTAATTCATTTGAATGAAATGAATTATTATTATTATTATGGGACTTGAATCACTTGTACTCCTTTTGACTTGCTGCTTGTCCTGTGACTTGCTGCATGTCCTGTGACTTGCGGCATGTCCTGTGACTTGCTGTATGTCATGTGACTTGCTGTATGTCATGTGACATGCGTGGGAGCTTCACCTGAGCCACTTCATTATACGAGGGCTGTATTGTTGTTTTTCATGTTTATTTATGGTGCGTGAGGAATTGAGCAAAACCTTTTGTTCCCCATATAATCCTATGAAGAAGTCACCACTTGCTAGCTGTCTGTTCTATTTAATGTATAGATTATGAAGCAGTCCTAAATTCAGGATTGAATGACTTAACTATATGAGTAAGTTGCGACTTTTTCTTTCATTAATGCATGGATAATAATATCTTCGGATGTATACGTTTTTCAAGGAAGATGTATGTAATGTAATGTATGTATGTATGTAATAATACAAGCACAAAGCCTTCTGGCTTTGTGAATCTTTGGTGACCCCTAGTGGGGAACCGCTGTCCTGCAGAATATACGCATGCATTGTATCACATTATATATCACGCAACATATTTAGATGAAGAGTAGTCATAGATAAACGATCGTGAAGTCCACATTAAAACCATCTGCTTGTGTTTATTAGTTGAACACTTGAATGTCTAATCTATAGCTTGTCTGTTGCTTGTTTTTACCCTTTAAATGCTAAATATAAAGATAATCAATAATGTATATATAATGCTAATGGGTTTGAGAGTAATATATCCAGACTTTTGTACAATCCACCCTCCCAGGCAACAATAAGCATTTCCAATAGTCATGTGTAAGGCAGGAGTACTACTAGTTTAGTACATTTATACACTTGTATAACACATATGTCATATAACATTTTTATTGGCTATATGCTTATGCAACACAGTATTTTGAATAGGTGTCAATAATTAAACTGCAGAAATACACACACACACATATATATATATATATATATATATATATATATATATAAAATGCCAGAGAAGAGATGATGGCAGATGATAATTGTCCTTTTTCTGATGTCTTGCCCCTTTCGCTGACTTAAAGCCTGGTTTTCCTCCAGATAGATGGGTTAAGAAGAACACGAAGACTGTATGAATATTGTAAATTAGTTATGGGGGTGAACTGTACATGCCAGGCACAGGTGACAAGGAGATTTATTGTTTAGGATTAGACCAGAAGAAGCAAAGGGTGTCTAAAGCGAGAGAGCGAGAGAGACAGAGAGAGAGAGAGAGAGAGGAGCCCACCGTTATTAAGAGATCTGTCTTTTCATTTGACACTGCACCTTTTCTACGAAATGTCAACCACCTCTGACCATTAACCAACACGCACGTTGAGTTTGATGCTAATTGGACAACCAGACCAAGGTTTTATAGCCGTGCTCAATCTTATCCAGCAAAGTGGAGCGTGTCCTCTCTCTTTCTCACACACTCTCTCTCTCCCTCTGTGTTTCTGATGAGTATCTTGTTTTGCTTTTAATACGATCATCTCGAGGGTACCACCTTTATAACCTTCGCACGTTGCGCCGCGTCTCCCGTCAGACCGGTGAAAGCATACACACCGTTGAACACTGGCTTGGCCCCGCCATCCAATGACTGATCAATGGCTGAAGGCTCATCACGTTGGATTTAACACATATCTAGACAATAGGATCAGCCTTTTTCTTTAGCAGAGTTTTCACTGACTGTCGTTGAATTCTCGAATAGCAAGAAACGTACTCCAAATAAAATGCATCTTGACGTGTCGGATTTCCGCACTGCCGTTGTGGTTGACTCAGAAAGTCAGCATGCGTCAGACGAAAGGCGCTCTGGGTAAATGTCCAAAGTGTACGTGTAAGTAGAACTTCGCTGCATTGGCTGCAATGCGGATGCAATAGGGGCTAACAGGGCCAGCTAGTGGCTAATTTGCTGCACGTTTCCTGTGGTTTTCACATGATGAGCGCGCGCTAATGCGTGCTGTTGTGTATTCATCGCGCGCGTGACCCGAGACGCGAGGATCTATATTTAGACGCAGTTGATTCTTAAGGGCTGACGGTTTTTCTCTGGGTGTGTTTTTTATTTTTGCTGATGTGTACCAGGACTTGTTGGCGTTCCTCCTACAACATTAATTAACACTGTGGCTCATGATGGATGAACTCAGATTCGGCAAGCCCCGCTCCCATTAATCACGACGCGTAGGAGGACCTCACGCTAAAATCCTTTACACCCCTCCTTATTTTTCTTTATTTTTCAAACCAAAGCAGAAGTCGCGTGGCGTCCGGTCTGTCACGGAGTCACCGCGGCACGCTTCCTCGCCGACTGGCGTCGCGCGGGCGACAGTATTGCTGTTTGTCGGAAGCCATTTGATCGATCTTCTCCAACCGTACACGGCGGATGCTAATGCTTCAAGGTGAACACATTGTATACGAACGTCATGTGATGTTTCCTCTTTTTATTGTCATCACAAACGACGGAACAATCTGGTGACTTAGTTTGACGTCAGCGCCTGTAGTTTTATCGTAAAGCCTCCAACGCTTAACACCTTTCACTGAATACACGGAATACTAAGGGAGAATTTTGCTATACATTTAAGGGAATTATAACTACAATCTTGCCTGGTTTTGCTAAATGAATGAACTAAATGTGGAGGAAACACTAAGAGGAGACACATGCTTTTGTGTCAACTACTTTTATTATGTGCCACCAGTAAAAATAGTTTTGGGGGAAACAGATGTGATTTAGGGTCTGGGAATCTGGGAAGAGACACCTAATCTTAATGGACAATCAGCCATGAGTGAGACCAGACCACAGGGGGGCTGTGGGATCAGCCACGTGTGTTAAAGATAAGCTAAGGAAGTAGGGGAGGAAGAGATGGGGGATAACTTCAGGAGATGGCCTGGAGGCCATAAAGTGTGCCTGGTTAAGAAAGTTAGAGAGTTGTGGGGGAGCATCCCCTTG
>OMKP01080433.1:0-11251 GCA_900302375.1 Bathygadus melanobranchus
TTACAGGGAGCCAGTGGAGGTCACAGAAGAGAGGGGTCACGTGGGAGAACTTCGGTAGGTTGAAGACGAGGCGTGCTGCAGCGTTCTGGATACGCTGCAAAGGTTTGATTGCGGAGGCTGGGAGTCCAGCCAGGAGCGAGTTACAGTAGTCGTGGCGGGTGATGACAAGCGCTTGGACCAAGATCTGCGCTGCTTCCCGTGTGAGGAGGGGCCGGATCCTGCGGATGTTGCAGAGAGCAATTCCACAAGATCTGGCCACAGCAGTGATGTTGGGGTTGCAGCACAGTCGATCGTCCAGCACCATGCCGAGGTTTCTCACGGTCGATGAAGGAGATACTGTAACGTTCTCGATGGTGACGAGACATAAAGTACAAAAGATTGTAATTTCCAACAAGAGCAAAGAGTATTCCTTGCAGCAAAGAAAAATGATGGAACGGTGTGAATTTGCATCGAACAAGTGCACCTGAACAAGGCCCTCCTCATATCACATCACCCCCTGAAATCTATCGAACAAATCATTGCAGGTGCTAAAGTTTTCAGTATTGTGGATGGCATATCTGGCTTTTGGCAGATCCCCCTTGATGACGCTTCCTCAAAGCTTACAACTTTCATGTCACCCTATGGCCACTATAGGTCACTGAAAATGCCATATGGCATCTGCACAGGCAGCCAAAATGCCCAAAATGTCCAAAATGTGATGGAGCAACTGTTCACTGGACAGCCCTGTGAGATTGTAGTGGACGATATTTTCATCTGGGGACATACACTGCAAGATCATGACGAACATGATGATCGTCTCAGATGGGTATTGAACAGAATTCTTGCTATCAACTTGAAGCTCAACCCCAATAAATGCACCTTAGGCATGACAAACTATTTGCAAAGTTCGCTATAGTATCCCTCAGTACAGTGAGGTTATTGCCCCCTTCGGCCAACTGATACACAAAGATGTGGAGTGGACTTGGCATGATGCCCACGATGCGGCATTCAACAAGTTGAAACAAGCAGTGACAAACCCCCCTGTCCTACACTTCAGTGACGTAGCGAAGCCAGTGGTCATATCAGCAGATGCCTCACAACATGATTTGGGTGCAGTCTGCCTACAGCAAGGCATTCCCACTAAGTCAAGGTACGCAGATTGAATAGGAAATGTTGGCACACCTCCTTGCAAACAAGAAGTTCCATGATTTCATCTATGGACGTCCTGTCACAGCTGAAACCAACCACCAGCCCTTAACAACAATACTAAGGAAACTGCTTTGATATGATGGGTATGATGTTGAAATGACATCACTACCACCTGGATGTTATTTACAATCGCGGTATGGAACTTTTTGTTGCTGACACTTTATCACGTGCACACCTACCGGTGACAGAGCCTCCACTTACTGATGACCTCTTGGAAGTCATGAAAGTCAGTGCTCCCCTCACGTCGTACAGATGAACTGAGAAATGCTGTAGAGAAGGCTGTCATGTGCCAACAGCTCTCTGATATTATCCTGCACGGTTGGCCAAACAACTCATTGGAATTACCCCATGCTTTGCGTTTGCTAACCTCACCCACAGTCAGCGTGCAGATGTTGTACATTCATTCAGTTCTCACATCTTTGTTTTCAGACACACCATCCAGGACCCATGTTATGGAACATGAAATTGACGTGAGCAGCTCCTATTAAACAGCATCAGTAACCATGTGAACCCAGATAAACACCCCATGCTTAAAAAAGAGGCTCACTATATGCTTGAGCACAATATTGCAGGCAAGTTGTAGCTCATGGAGTTCACCTTGTCTTTTGACAGACAATTCTGACAAAAGTGATCGCTTTCATACAGAATTTTGTAAATAAATGACATCACAAAGCTTGATTGCTATCCTCAGTTGATTGTGACAGTAGTGCTACATTTGTGTCCAAGCTGGATCTTTTAAATGGGTATTGACAGATTCCGTTAACACTTTGTGCGAAATGTGGTATGTGTAATGCACCTGCTACATTCCAGCAGCTGGTGAATACTTCTTCTCTGGTCTGACCGGTTGTGAGGTGCATTTGGATGACATGCTGGTGTACTCAGTCAAGGTCCGACCATATTAAACATCTTGGTAATGTGTTCAATCATGTGTAACAGATTTGATCAGCCCTAAAGTTAGGTTTAGTTGGTCAGACCAGTGTCAACTTGCTTTTGACCAGGTGGAAGCAGTTCTGACAAATGCCCCAGTGATTGAAGCACCTGATTTTGAAAGCCTGTTCAAACTAGCAGTGGATACAATCAACACTGGAGATGCAGCAGTGCTTCTTCAGGATGATTGTGATGGGGTAGAACATCCAACAGTTTCTTATTTTTCAAATGTTCAAATGTTATATAGATGACATTCCCTACATAAAGACATATGCTTAACTTAATGGCAGAAATAAAATAATTAGATGCCGTGTCAAAATTAAATAGCCCACTTGACTCGGCACCATCCTGAAATAGCTAATGTTACGCCTAGCCCCAAATGAGCCCATGCCCTTATGAATACACACCACACAACGGTATCATATTCTGATGCCATTTATTACTGAGCAATACTCTTAAGATTGTTTCAGGGTTTGTTTCATACCTGAATGGAAAACTATTAATTATTTGTTAAAGAAAACTTTCCCTTAAAGAGCTTTTATAAAACAAAGCAAGCACTGCATTTTCTATGGTTAAAAGATGGAGAATGTTATGTCTGTTTTAAATTGCACAAAAACTCAAAACAAGTCTTTGCACAAAAAAGCTGTGCAACTCTACCTCTACTCTTCATTTACAATACATGAAAAAAATCTAATTAACCTAAAAAATATTGCAATACATGACATTACGAGAAGAAAAAGGCAAAATATTGAATTGTGACACTTGTATCGTGATGTGTATGGAATCGTCAAGTTTCCTGCCAATACCCACCCTGAGGAATACCCACCCCTACAAAGTTGTACTAGAATGGCTACGATAACAAAGTACAAACTATCTTTTCACTTGACATTGTGGAAATAATGACTGAATGAATAATTTCCACTTTCTACTCACAATGAATGAAGAAGCAGCCATATTGGGCTGGGGGCATGAGTGAAAGGTGAGATAAATGATTCTCAGGCAGACACCTTGAGATTTAATCTTAGTGTACCTTTAACTGTTGAGTGTATGGTTTTCAGGGCTGAAATATTCAGATATTCGTTCGTTAGGTAGGTATTCGAATCTCAAATCAGGCTTGGGCAATCGGGGTTACTCGAGATCGCTGATACATGATCCGATTGCCAGGGGGTGGCGGGAGTATGGGGGGTGGGCGAGTTACATCACAGTACGCCAGTGAAATGCCAGTATGGACGACTTAGTCTCAAAGAAAAGCGTCATCACCTATTTGGGAACATTATGGGTTTTACCCAGATGCCAAAGCATCTTATACATATGCTCAGCGGGCAGACATGCCGCTCCACCTGAAAAACCTCTATATGCACAGCAGGGCGCAGATTCTATATCATTTTTTGTAAAATCTTAGTTAACTGATAGTAAATTAGTTAAAATCTTCTTAATATCGGCATCAGAAAAAACAAACATTGACCATTGCTTCAATCATTGATATGCAATCCGATCGCCAATCAGCACAAGCATAATTCAAATGTATTTTTTACATTTTTTTAATGAAACTTTTTTAAAATTTCTATGCATATTTGCCAACAGGCATGTAAAAGGTTACATTTCGTCTAAATATCCCAGTGATAAAATTGAAAAATATATGCAACGGTGCGACTCGTGCAAGGCATCCCTCAGTCCGAGTGCTTCACATTTTGTATTCGGATATAGAACAGAGACAGACTTTAAACTAACAGGTTATAATAACAATATATGTTCCGAATCTAGGATTCTCCCAAGGATTTTGTTTCCCACTGTGGCGTGACTAGTTTATGGCCATTGAAATAAGAGGTTGCGGCAAGCAGGGTGAGTTAATGGTTTTAGAAGGGTTTTTAATAATGTTTTAAAAAAACGTATTTAGCAGCTCTCTTAGATACCTAAAAGTGCTACCTACTAATAATAACGGGTTGCTAATTTAATAAACATGAATAGAACAGGTAGCAATGTTTTTTCCTTTTATGGCAATCTGTCACCCACAATAGGGCTGGTGTGATTTCTCTTTGGGTGAATTGCACAATGTTCAAACCACCTATTCACTTTGTGATATTTGAAGTAGGCCTATTATCATACTATGAAACCTGTGTGTCTTCAGAAACTTTTAGGCTACATTGAAGCTCTGCTGTAACTGAGTCGGACCCGGGCCGATGAGTAGACCCGAAAGGCACTGACGGCAGCAATCCTATGTGATATTGTAGTTTTGCTTTTTGTGTTAAAAAAATAACACTGTAGAAATGAAAAACGATTAGTTCAGAAAAAGCGACTGTGCAGCAGCTGGGCTCCGCCGGCTCCGATTCAGGCAGGGAGAGATAACCACTATGAATTTTATTTTTTTCCTCTCTGAATATTCGAATACTCGTTTGCAGAAAACGAATATTCAAAGCTTGAAATTATGTATTTGGGCCAGCCCTAATGGTTTTAATAACCCTGTCCAAATATGGAGCTCATTAGTGCCACTTGCTCACTGCCATACATGCTAAAAACATAGAAATGTTTGATGACCCACACATACCTGCCAACCTTGGACAATATTTATGAAGCTATTAGTTGTTGTATACTATACTATAAGTTAGTTAGTAGCAGCTATTTTCACATAACCATATCATCTTTTAAAAAGTACATCTGAAGAAAGAAAAGAAGAGATTGTAATATTATCAGTTTATTAAACAGCAATGCATTTTACTTGAAATTGAAATTGGGTTAGTTAGTTGTGTGTATGTCAGAGAGAGAAAGATAAAAGGATTGCCAGGTTGATGAGACTATAGACTAGAAAGGAAAACGGAGCAGGAGATGAAAAATGGTGTTGTCAGAAGTCAAACAGTACGTGTGTCTGTACTCAAAGATGGCTGTTTAGTCAAATCCAGGAAAAACTAACGGAACTTTGGATCTCAACAGCTGAAGGGGCATTTTATTGGTAGGGTTTTTGGATCACATTGCACCAGCCATGCTTCGTGTGTGTGTGTGTATGTGTGTGGCAATCACACTATCCCTGAATTACAAGTACTACGGCTCCCATTTGAATCTTAATTGGAATTCAGATTCAAGTGGGCAAACAGAAATTATCCAACATTAAACCTGATTAATATGGCTAGGTTTTAGCACAATGCTTCTAATGATTCAGCCCATTTAGGTTTCTTACAGGAGTAGTAATGTTTCGATTAGAATTCAAACACACAACTTGTTCTGGACACCTGTTATGCAGAATGCAAACAAACGAGATGGACCCATATGGAAACAATCATGTCCATCTTCCCAATGTATGATGCCAACCAAGGAATAGCCCCATTAGCCTATCTAACAGCCATTTTTGTTAGTTAAGACAGTAGCTACTAGAGGACACAGGTGAGCAATAATATGATACTACAGAGTTTCCAAGGCCAATCTGAATCAGATTAGATCCCATAGCTTGATATCATTGCTATGGCAATCTTGTTTACATATCTGTCAGGCTTAGGTGATGTTTCCTGTTTACTGCTAAAAACCACGTTCCTTCCAAGATTAACACATTGCTTTGCTTGTAGGGACTAGAGTGACGACATTGAATGTGGACAACCAAGGTTTAAAACAAATCGACAAGACTAGTCAATTCCCAAGAATACAATTTTAAACAAAATATAGAGATGTTCCGATACCACTTTTTCTTTCCCGATACCGATGGCTGAACTTGCATATCGGTCAATACCGAGTACCGACTCGATATCATTTCATTAAAAAGCTGAATATTAGGCTAGCCCATTTCCAAACTTTGTAAAATATGAATACAGGAAATGGATACATACAACATGACTAGACAACATGAATTGTATGCAATGTAACTATTTTTTTATTTTAATCAAATGTTTCTTAACATAACATATACACACATAAAAATACAAACTGTAGGTGCCAAATTAACTTTTTGATATACATTATTTGTTGATGTTTTTAGTATTTGTTTGTTTCCTATGTTACTGGGACCTTTCTTATGTTAATCATTATCTGCCGCCAATTATATAAAAGTTCATTTTTTGCACAATGTTAATGTTAATTTGTTTATCTGACAGAAATGCATTGTGTGCCCTTAAGAAATGACACAACAGCATGTAAACACAGAGCACTACAGAGATTAGTTTGGATGAGTTAAGAGTGGAGCCACACGGTTTTCTGACCATGTCAATACGTTTAGACGCAAAGGAAGGCTGTAAAGAAACGTGGAATAAATGAAACAACACTTTAATAAAGTTGAAGGAATCAGTGTGATTATGTACTTAATTATTGGAATGAGTCAGACCAACAGACTCACTCACACACTAAAGAAAGGAGTTATAACGGATAATACAAGTATGGATAATACACATCCAACAATGAACAACATATAATCAAATGTAAAAGATCATGTGATACGCTCTACACTCCATATGCACAGGCATAGAAAAGGACAGCTACGCTGTTTTCGGGTCCTCTACCGGGAAGCAGCGGCTGTGGTATCTAAGCTTTGGATAACAAATAATGAGTTAGACAGTTCCATGGTCATTATTGTATTGTACAGAATAAATGGTTAAACTGATTTCACTGCGCGTGTATATGAAAATGGTGCCAAAGTACACATGTGCATCCACATGTCGATTATTAGCTGGCTTATGGTGAGAAATGATATACACTATGTTAGGGGTGTAACAGTATGATCATACTTCATTCATATTAATCACTATTGCTGTGCATGAACTCCCTGTCAGTACTAGTATTAGCAATAACTGTTGCATAATGTAACAGGAGCACTGGTGATAATAAAACGTTCAACATTTAGAATTGAGCCTAGCCACCAACTATGTTTATCATCAGTTGTTTACCTGAAGTGAACCCATGTGTATCTGTCAATCCATCAGTGTTTTCTTACTTTCGTCAAGCAAGCAACATGAGAATACATCAGTTTTACATATAAAGATTAATGAATGACAGTATAAAAAGAGTAGTGATAGCCCTACATTGCATTCGCCTTTTTATTATTTTTATATAGCTGATATTGTGTGACAAACGCTACCAGAGAGAGACCCAAAATGTCAACAATCAGTCGAGCGCATTCACGTTTTTGCATAACAGGAAGGTCAATAATCACCAACTATGGCTTACAGCCACCAACAAACTAGGTATGGCAATGCAAACCCTCCAGATGGGTGTGCATCCAAAACGTACATAAAAATAAATGACATCCTCAAACGAGCATGAGTGAATACAGAAACCAATACACTGTAATATCCAGGTAACGTAATACCCAATGCCTAACGTTATACCTAATGCAACATCTTCATCTTAAATAACCTTAATGTGTGTGTATGTGTGTGCACTGCTAGTGGTGCAATGTGATCCAAAACCCCCACTAATAAAATCAACAAAACGACGAATTGCCCATGTATGTGCAGTGCTAGCATGGCGGTTCTACCTGTAGAAATTACGTCTACACGTATTTTACAACAGGATGATGATGCCTTTTATTTTTTTAATCTTATATTTGTGTAGATTAGATTGTGCGCCGTGCGAGGGACCCGTTAATAATTGCAAATGTGGCTTATGTGACAATCTATCCAACAATAGCCATGTTGTCGACATGGCAGCATTAGAAGGAGAACAAAAAAGATACATATCGTTAATGTGCAGTCATCGACGAATGACGCCCAGTTAGTTCGCAGATGACTGCGCGGTATCATGACATCCAGTTAGCTAAAACCGTTACAGGATCTTAGCTGGTTAGCTGTAATTGCTTACCTTGGTACCCTAGAGCCGAAAACAAAGGATGATGCTGCGGTATCTTCTTGGCCTACCAATGTGAGCTCGGCCCTAAGCATCTTACTTCCAAGCCAGCAAGTTAACCAACAGTAAAGCCACTCTGCAATGCACAGGAATAGACCTTGAGCAATACAAATAGGGGTACATGCAATGATTGATAAAGTTATGTTTTCAGAAATATCGATACGTTTTGAGTTGTAAAACAAAAAACATTCATAATATTGTAATTGAAAACAAAATGTTTTTACAACGTCATTTTTAAGATGTGAATATATAATTTTGTTCTACCAGTGAATGTTCCCCTACGACGTAGAATGCACGAGTCCGTCCTGCCTTAAAGGGCCAGTGTTTCATTTTAATGACAGATGGGCCGGCCGACTACAGGCGACATCGTCTCAATTGCTCAACATTTACATTTGAAGACGATTGCATGTGTTCTGGACATTTGTGCCTTATGAAATATTAGTTACAATTAATGTACTGTTTTGTGTAAGATTAATAGAGTAGTGTGCTGATAGTTGGTTAGATGCCTGCAAAAACTGTATAATGCAACCTAGATGAATGAAATCTAGGTTGCATTATTGCATTGTAACATTGATAAAAACTTTGTTTAATTCGTCAGACTGAAGTAGTCTTTTTTTGGCATGAAAATGTGTCAGATTGTATGCAATCACTTTTAATTTAAATAACATTCTATATTTTAAATTTGCCTTCCTTTGGCATCACTCCTGGTTCTTCAGGTAACCTAGTAAATAATGAAAATTGCACGTTACTTGTGTGTAGATGAGTACATTTTTACAATACATTTTCTTTTTTTTCTAACTTTCTTCTAACTTTCTTTCTAGACAATAACGGGTTTGTAACATTGATGAAAAACTAATATCTAATAAGCTCCTACTGTTTAGTGTTTAGTGAAGTTTAACCACCCCATCGGTCAAGGTGCTGATGAAAGAATACCTTATTTGGATTTTACATTTATTAAAGGTGGCAAGATTTAAGAGCTATTATTTGAGTGTAATTTGTTAGAAATGTCATAGCCTTCCGTCAGTGAAATGCACTGTGGGAATATCTGTATCTTCATGAGACAATTTAGATTCAACTTTATTACGATTGCACAGAGTACAGACACAACAAAATGCAGTGAATGCACAGTACCCCCCAGTCATCAGCTGTTTTATCCTCCTGGAGGATATAGTGCCTCCACCACATAGCCTCCGTAGTCTTGGCTTGAATCTCTGGAATGAGCCAGAGATCGCAGAAAAAGTTGACAGAATTACAAGAGCTGATGTCTAAAAGTTCCTGATGTCTAAAAGTTCCTGTTGGCTGTACGATGCGATTTGCAGAATCTGGAGATACGCTGAGCCTCTCATTATGCATGCACTGCCAGTGCCAGCGCCCCCTATATGCAGACTAAGCACGTTGCGCAGGGCCCCACAGACATGCGTAGGGCCCCACATCAGAGTCCTTCATGGGTCTGATTTTCAAGACCTGCTCCCACAACGTACAATACTGTAACCACACTTTTTGCTTAGGGCCCCCCGAAGGCCAGAGCCACTGAGCACTGCCATCTTGTCATGATACACTTCATACCACCCCCCCACTTCCCCCCAGTTCTCAGCTGTATTTTCGGCTGGTAGTAAACTATATGCGTGATGCATTTATTTGTGAGTTTCTGTGTGTAAGATGTTTTTCAAAAGATTCTTTCTACTTCCCACAATTGTTGTTTTTACTATGACTCTAGCTTCTTCCTTACAGCTTGCAACAAATTAATTAAAATGTTTTCTTCTTCAATGGTTAGAATATCTGTATGGCGATAATGGCGGCGCTCCTGTTTGATGCCCGCACCTCTTTTTAAATTGCTTTCTGCAAAACAAAGTAAGCTGTATGACAACATCTTCGAAACAATACACCATATTAATTTTTGCATATACATTTATTTATTTCTTTGCTTCTCAATGACTTATTGCACCTTTAAACACACAAGCATCTCCCGATGTCTCAATACCTGAACAAAATAAAACTGGATTGAACTAAACAGGTGGGACATGTTGTCTTCCATGAAATTCGCATGTAGAGCTTCTCTTGGGATTTTTGAGGTATCTCCTTAATTCTGTCATGGCCTTCCTTATTCCTAGTGTGTTTTTCCTCCTCCTGGTTCCTTGTTGGTTCCTTGTTTGTCCTCTCTTTCTCTCTCTGTGTGTGTCTGGGAGTGGCACTCCATTTACTCCTGCACACCTTCAATTCATCCACTAATCACCCTCCAGCTGTATATATTCCCCAGATCTACACTCCAGTCTTTGCCTGATCGTCCGTTCACTTAAGTGTTATTACGGCATGGCTAACCCAATCAGCAAAGTTTTCAATTGTCTGGAAAGATTAATTTGGTGTTTTCTTTGCGCTTCATCTTACTGTTTGCTGACCCTGCCCAGTACCCTGCCTGCCTTCCTACCATCAGCTTTGCTCAGCCTGCCTGCTGTGCTCCACCACTATGTCAGCTCTTAACTACCAGTTTTCAACCATCCAACGAATAAACTCTTTTGAACCGTGCCAGCCTAGTCCGAGTTCTGTTATTTGGGTCCCAGCCGACTCAACCTAACAAATTCAGGAAAAGCAGCATTTTTTCCCTCATGAAAACCTTTCTCAGAATTCAGAGATAATATTGTCTTTAATTCAGAAAAATAGGGTGTGCATTCATTACTACTAAGTGAATGCATTACACTTTCATTCTCTTCCTAGGCCGCTCGGGCACCACCCATCTTGGTGGAAAGTGTTTTTTGCTTTTGCTTTTTTTAAAAGCAAACGCAACTGGAGCAAACGGGCGAATGGACTAACTATAAAAGGAAGGGATTGATCCTGTTTGTAGTGGTATTTTGTTTGGCGTGGAACAGGAAAGAAAAAGGATGAGACCGTGAACGACGGAGCAGCACCAACCAGGACGGCGATAGAAGCGAAACCACAGCCCCGACAGACCCCTATGAACACTGCACGCAAGCGACTATCAGTGGGAGAGAGTGAAATCTCTCCCTTGCGCGTAAGTCCCTTAATAGGCCGGTGTTTGTGTGACGATTGGTAATCGGGGCTAGTGGCTTACAAGGGTGTATTGTACAAGGACGCATAAGTGGCGCGCAGTTTCCTTATCCGTAGGTTCTGCTGGAGACAGGACAGGAGGGGGTTCTTGGAGCGGGGACGCTGACGCACGGATCGGGCTCTGGACCAGGCTTATAGCCCGAGACCATTCTATGACCCTTTGTTTGCCGCCCCCACCTACTCACTTTCCCCAGGCTGTGCTTTTACCCTGCCGCGTTGTCCTGCTGTCTTCACACTTGTAGTGTAATTAGTA
>OMKP01080434.1:0-12384 GCA_900302375.1 Bathygadus melanobranchus
CACACACACAGTGATACACACACACACACACACACACACACAAACACAGAGATACACACACACACACACACACACACACACACACAGAGACACACACACACATACACACACACACACACACACAGAGAGACACACACACACACACCCACCCACACACACACAGAGACACACACACACACACACACACACACACATATTGATATACCCATACATACATATATAGATATGTGTGTTCCTTTAAACAATGACTACAAAGCCACCTGAAGGTTCAGATCAGAAGAGTAATGTACCTTTGTTTCCATGATCCCATCTTCATCCAAGTTTCCACTGCCACAGCATGTTTTCATTCTGTCTCTCGGCGGGAATGCCTCTGAATGAAGCTTTAGGACAAGGTGAAGGGATGAAGCCCCATCACACTGCAAGCATGTAAGCCCTGCTAGCTCCTAAAGATCCACATGCACTTGTTGCGTTGGCAGATGGGAAAACAGTGTCCTATGCATTTTGATTTCCTCCTGTCTCCTTTCGCTGAATGATCTCACTGCATGTTACTTAATCTGCTGCGCTCTGAAAGTATGATTTGAATATGATTGGATAATATATTGAATAATATAATGACTTTTACAAAGGGAAAGGGGCTCATCGTTACCGGGGTTCAATCATGTATGTAGCATGTAACCAGTCAAACCAGTCCAGTATTCAACCAACTGTTTGAAGAAAGATCAAACACAACTATTATTTTCATTATTTCCATACGCCAGGAATCATAATGATTAACGTGATCAAAGATCAAAGGATCTATTGTGTGTCAGAAAATAAATGTTCACTAAGGTATCAACAGCCACACAACTCAACTACAAAATTGTCGGTGCCTCCCACTATTTCAATTACAATTATCTGTGACTGAAACACCTTGTCTGTTTCTATTTGTTCCTTCTGCACTCCAAAAAGTAACTAACCCTAGCTAACCCTTTTTTTAAATATAACTCATGGTTATGCCTGGCGTTAGCATAGTCATGCCTTCTGAAATATACACAGAGAATCATAATGTAATATGTTTTCACCATTTTCAGACTCAAACTTTCATATTCAAACTGGGACACAATGAAACAGCAGGCCTCCGTCCTGTAGAACTGACAATGTGTTGTTACCCGCTGTTACCAGTGTCTGCAAACTGAACAGGTCTTATTAGCATACAGCTAATTCATTTACTAATAGCAATCAACATGTCATATTTTATACCATATAAAATACCGATTGGATACCGATAAAAGTCATTTATATATATAAATTAAACATGTAACAAATAAAGCACGACGGGGCGTCCCGTTATTGGAAATTATACCACAACGTAGTTAAATACTTGATCCTGATTGGTCAATACACGTTCCAAGGGTGTGCATTACTTTTCACTAACAGGACAAAATCAAAGCGCTACGAATCCAACATTAAAAACAACAGTCAAATACAACCAAAAAAACTATATATATATATATATATATACCAAAAATATGCTCAAAGCACTGCGGAAAAAAATATGGATTCCAACTGATTAAAGTCGATAAAAAACAATAACATAGATGAAAGTAACTAATATGTCATCACTATTGGTATCAGTGTAATAAACCGCTCCAGGGTTTCCTGTTATTGGTAAATAATGGACTTCAGTGGTAAGCAACCTACTCCACGGTACATGATTCTCCAATAATGGGACATTATTCCTCACGGTTTGTGTGCCTACACCGTGCCTTATTCCCACACAATTCGGATCAAGTATGTTATGTTGTCAACTATTTGGCATTTGGAAGTATACGTTAACCTTTAACTAAATTACCCAATGCTGCAAGGGCTATTGACAGCATTTAGATTCACCTAAAGGCAACCGCAGACCTGGCTGCTGTTGGATATCCTTTGAAACACAGAACATATTGAGAGCCGTCGGCCTCTGTGGGACATGAGCTGGCCTCTATTGATTCAGCTGGAGGACATCTGAAGCTATTCTCTATTAGACTACCTGAATGGAAATGATTTCAGATGGACTTTGATCACACACAACAAGCACAGCATCATCTGACGGGAGAGTGTGCGTGTGCATGTGTGTGTGTGTGTGTGTGTGTGTGGGGGTGGGGGTGGGGGGTGAATGAATGAGATTTTTCTTTGAATAATATTTGGCGGAGGCATTGTTGTTATGTTTATTGTATGGCAGCCCCCCGCCCCTCCTCCCACCTCCCCTCTGTCTCTGTACATTGAATCATTTGTTTTTGCATATGAAATGTGTTTTTCAGATTCATTCTTTTTTTCCAGAAACTGAAGAAGATATTATGTAACTCTAGAGTGCCCGGAGTACAGTAGTATACAATAGTATCCAATAGTATAGTAGAGCTGTCTTTTAAGACATACAGTCCAGCGTTTACCCTATTGTCTGTTTTATGTACATTTAAAGGATATATAAAGGATAAAGGATATATAATATAATATATAAATAGTTTTCCAACATACAGTGTTTTACCCTTATGTTTACACAGTTTCATCTTATTATTTTTGAATTCTTGCTGGGTAACATTTACAGATTGAACCACAAGTATCTTTCTTTGTAAAGAACAAACAAAAACATTATAGGTTCAACTTAATAAGTTATATAAATATATATATATATATATATCCTTTGTTTAGACATAAGTACAAACAAACATGGCAACTTTAATTGTTTTTGTTCTACTCTGAATTTCATGAATAATAAATAGTGATAATGGTTATATGGTAATGCAGCCTTCTTACCAATCATGAGTCCAAAACAACTCGCCAAATCTAATTTTCTTCTTTGGCTTGACATTTTAATATATTCATTTTTAGTCAACTTTGTATTTTTGGATGTATTCAGAAAAAGTGAATAACTAATGTTACTGGCATGCTGTAACAGTTATTCTCGCTTGTAAATAATTTAGGCCTTACATACTACACATACATGCTTAAAGAGCCAAGTTAAACTAACACCAAAAACCCAAGTGTGTAGTTTAACACTGTGCTGTGTACAACGCTCCATTCACAAACATCTACATTCTATATTGATGGGCGCGTCCTATTGGTGAAAATAATAGCTTGCTACAAATACCACAGACAATACGACACCACTTGTTCTCTCTTAATTCTTCTCATCTGCTCTTGTGCAATTGTCGAGAAATGGCCGATGAATCACTGGAAAGCATTTTGCATTCTCTCATCAATTGATGATCAACAATATTTATTTATTTTTTGGCAGAAATGTCCCTGTCTCATTGTAATACGTCTGCTCTACGCCTGGTCGATGTAACTAAACCTGCAGCCTACTGCAGAAGTTGATAACATCTTATCCCCACTATAAGTATTTTATTGCATGCATGGTTTTGTTGTTGGCCTGCGTGTGCAGTCATTATTCTTTGATTTTAACGATAATATGCAAGCCTGCGTTTGCACAAAAGTCTGTCGGTGTAGTGTGTGCTCTCAATTTACATTCAGGTAAATAAACACATTCATTTAAATGTGGCTCTGCAAACGTTGTTTCCTGTGAAAGCATCTCTTCCGTAACCGAATGTTATCATTTTGATGATACATTAAATGATATTATTGTAATATTTATCAATTTGACAAACGGCCGGCTCCGACTCATTTTATTCTCATGCTAAATCTCGACGATATCTCTGTACCTCTTAGACACATTGGTTGGGGGACTTTAATATTAGTGACCAAATATTCATATTTTTTCATATTTAAGAAAGGATATAATAAAACGATGAATATTTAATGGCGATATTGAGGCTATGGCCTGTGTGCTCATTTGGCCATGGTAGCAGGGTTAGTGATGATGTGAGTACTTCATTCTCCTGCACTCACAAAAAGAAGAGGTTTGAACCTCCTTGTGAATTCCATCAGACCGCTTCATCCATTCAACAGCCATTGTTGAGCGAGCTGAATAGTTTCCATGGCGACAACAACTCGTAGGGGAACCAGACCTTCATTTTAATTCCTCATACCAGGACGCAGGATGTGGTGGGAAGAGAGGTTGGCAGCGTTAGCTATCAAAGATGTTCTGTTTGTGTCTGCTTCTGTTTGTGTAAAGCATACCCTCTCGTGTTATATTGCGTAGCTAGCGTTATTTGCTGGAGTAGTAAACTAATAGTTTCATTATATAGGAGTCTGTGGATATGACCTAGCCAGCTCTAGCTAGCTATTCCCAGGGAAGCGGAGAGAGAGAGAATTGCCCCAAAATATTAATACATTTTCATTATAAATAATTATGTTGTTAATACACAATGGCTATTGTTAGGCCGTCGGTTAGCCCCAACAATGAGACATATATTGCGGTCGCTACCCCATCCACAGACTCCTATATAATGAAACTATTCGTTTACTACTCCAGCAAATAATGCTAGCTAAACCGCCCAGTAGGCTTACAAAGTTAAGCAATATTACGCAAGAGGGTATGCTTTTCGGTATGCTATTATGGTCAAGACTGAGCTACTTGAGCCGAAGCACTGAGTTAAGTTGCTCCACTCCTCCAACCTCATTAAGACGCGTGTGGATCGGTAGTTATGAGTGTGTGAATCGCACATCCGAAACACAGTGAAATGTCTCAAAAGAGAAAAAGACATTGTCTCAAAACTGTGTCTATGAATGCACACACGACACTTGATCTAGAAATGCAAATTGAACAGTTCCCAATTTCTTTAGGTATTTGTGCAAAATGTAAAACGTGGACTCATAAATATGTATGCATTCGTACAAATTGTCACATTCATATCAAATGTCAATTTGCAAGACAAGTTAACTTCTACAAGACAAAGTTGACTCCTATTAATAGTTATGATGATTATGAGACAAGTCTCTCCCCATAGAAGACAGCAGCCCAGCAGCATGTGTAGTGGCACCCTGGCACAAGGTGGTCAGGCGTGTACCCAAGAGATGATCTCGTACACACTCACAGTCAAACTGAGCTCCCTGATGCGAACGGTAGCAGGGACATGAAATTGGGAAGATCCTTAGAAACTACGAGAGGAAAAAGCAGGGCCCATTGGCTTGACTTCAATGGGATGGCATCCTAACGCGAGAAGCTCATGTGGAAGTGAGTGCGAGCCGCATGGTGAGAAATACTCAGGAGCAATTAACAGTTTCCTCCTTCCCCCCGGGGAAGAGGAGTCCATGTTTGAAACGCTTTGAGCTCCTTCTCTGATGTTCCTCTATCTTTTATTCCTTGCCCGTTTTTCTGCGTACGGGCGTGACATACACAAACACACTAGCACACGCACGAACGCACACATGCACGCACAAACGCACACATGCTAAGCTTCTCACTTTCCAGCTCCAGCCAATCTATCATGAGATATAAAATGAATCTCAAAATGATGACTTGCATTTCACAGCACAATTAATTAGCAGTTTCTAATCGCAAGTTCCCTCATCATCAAAAAAAAAAGTTTTTCAAATTGAGTGCAGTGTTCAAACTGAGTATAATTTCATGCAGAAGGTTTCAAAGCAGGATGTTAAACTGTAGCCTGTTCCCACCCACGTGTTGTACTCTAGTGAGTGACACTGAAAGTAGGAACAGCATCCCACTAATATCTTGCTGTGTGCACTCTGCACACTGAGGTTTCATTTACTTACACTTCTCCAGAGGTGGGCCTACAGAATGAAATAAAGCCCTTCAAAATGTTCTTCTCTATTCTCATTCATCTCTACACGTGTTGTATGTTTTGCTGTGGGAAATTAATGGCAAACTAGATGACTGGAAGTCCAAATAAACACATTGTCATGTTGTGAGCTAATATGGAGGGAATAACAGAATGTGATCATTTCATCTGAAATAACCAGATCATTTTCCCCTTGGATCACAGGTGATCTGCTGTCAATCAGCACCAGTGAGATTATAACAATATATACAATATAAAAATCAAAAAATGACGATGTGTTTGAATATCAAGTCATTTGACATGCCGTATGCGTATTATGCTGTTAATGTTCATTTGTAATCTTTCAATTTGAAATTTCACATCTAAATAAGTCAAGTGTGAGCAAGTGTCACAAAGCTAATATTAACCAGTACAGCATTTAAAAATGCATTAGTTATAAAATATATACATATATATCCTTCTTGAAGGCTCTCTCCCCCTTCAGCGTCTAAATCAATATCTCAAGCTATAGTTCAAATAGCAAGCCCACGATCATAATGTGTGTGTGTGTGTGTGTGTGTGTGTGTGTGTGTGTGTATAGAGGCTGATGAAGCCAGCTGCAACAGAACGTAGGCTATGTATATAAACATGTTGAGTGTCAAGAGTGAGATTGCGTATCTCCCGGGAGCACAACGTGCTAATGTGTTTCAAGCTCAGGTTCTTCAGCCTGAACGGGAGCGAGCGAGGAACCCGTTTAGAGCACCCAATGGTTTGGAGGAGACAAACGGGCTTAATTTTCCTCTCCCGGCCGCGGTAAGACTGGCGCCAACTTGTAAGCCGATAATAAATAAGCAATGAACTGTAGGAAAAGCAAGGCATGCAACAAATGAAGCGACCGAATAAAGTCTTTTATTAGGATACACGGTTTTCTTTTTTTCCCAGGGATGTTGAATGAAAAATGCAGGCAGGCTAAATAAGACGGCCAGGCAGGAAGATTGGTTCTGTGACAGGGCCGCGGCGGGGTCTCGAAACAAATTCTGAAGCTGGAGGAGGAAAGAATAAAGACTCCATTTTAGACAATCCCTATGACCGCCTCCATTGTGAGCAAGCCACTTCCTCTTCTATATTGTCCTCTAAAACGCGCTGCACAGCGCTCTTACTGTTCCGGCTGTCACCCCCGACCATTCATAACTGTACTGCTATGCTAACTAGTAACTAGTAACAGCAGAAACACTCACCTGTATATCAGTACCTCGGAGGTTCTCTCTACCAGTGTATTTCACTCCCTAATCACATCGCTGCTATACACACACTATACAGTAATCTTGTGTAACTTATGATCGGGCCACACACAGACACGCACGCACGCACACACGCACGCACGCACGCACACTCTATAAATAGGTCTACATCTCGTTCTGCATTTCCACATGTCTTTACTTCCACCCTGCTTAGCCCCATGCCTGAAGGTGGTGTTTCCCCGTTACCAGCCACCATATGGTGCACAGACCAGCAGCCTCCTCCTCCTCCTCCTCCTCCTCCTCATGCCGGTGCATCACTCCACCCTTCCAGCCATATGTGACGTCTATTTGATCCCTGCTGGATTATGCCTTCACCCGCATGCTGCTCTTTCCAACTCATCACACGGAGGCTTTATGCGTTGGACTCAACCCTGAGATGAGAACAGACATTTTGCTCTTGTAGGCTAATTTCCACATTATTATTCACCTTCTCATAAAGACTATGAAAAACACCCATTAGTTATATAACATCCACGTCTAATTAACTTAGTTGACCTTCTGTCTGCATTGGCAGACTTCACATTTGAACCAATAATATCTTAATATGTCACCGCTCCCCCCTCTTATAAGGCTTTCAACAGGCTAGCATGCATCTGGCTATAGCGGGCTGTGTCATATTCTTACAATGGTGTCCGTCCGTAGGCCTGGCTGTAGCCACACAGTAATCCAGCTGACATAGCGATGTGTGTTGTAGTGCTGCAGACAGGCTCTCATGTTCTCAGGTGCATTAAGACCTCCACTCCCCCCACATGATGCTTCCCGCCTCTCTGCTCGCCATGGTAACCGTTATTGATGGCGCACAGTGAGAACACGGATAATCATATCCTCACATCAGTGGGGTAGAACCTGGCCAAAAGTGCACTGGAAAGTATGATGGAAAAAATGAAACACTGAAATAATGGAATAATGTTTACTGGACAAATTGCCCGAATGGAAAACGTGGTATTAATTATGAACCTTGCTGACATGAAGACAGAGCACACTGTCAGCCCCATGTTGGATGTTAGATAAGCAGAGTAAACACCACTTTCCAGCGACTCGCCAAAGCTGTGCATTGGACGTGATGGTAGAGGGACAGTTTGTCTTAATGACCAATGAGGCTATCTACCGTACGCTATCAATCATGGACATCACTCTGTTACTATTTTACTATCGAGCAGATGAGGGCCTTTTTTACCCACAGACCCACATAAAAACATGCATATTTTACTTAAAAATCCTTTTTTAAGTCCTTATATTTGGAAATAATTGTGTAAAGCATATGCCGACGATGTGTCCTTCTAAACTGTAGATAGGTCTACAGAACATTTTGCTTTGCAGCACAACAATATCTGTGAACATGTTTTGTAATATTCGCTGCACAGAAGACGTCTGACGAAGTAGCAGAGATGAACTAGTGAAAAGAGAAGACAGAAGAGCTTAAGGGTCTTGATCAGATTCATAATATAATATGCACCATAGCTAGAGTTACTTATTGACAGAACCATTTAACCTTCAACATGTCGAATACTTACAGGGTGGTATGGCTTGAATGAGTATAAGTAACACATAGCTTTCATTAATTTCCCTCTGGGGAAGTATCAGTCTCATTTGATAAAGATTACCATGCCTCTGCTGCAGAACATCAACATGAATATCTTCTGTAATCATTCGGTTCATGCGGTCCTAATCATTTGAGTTTTCATCATTGCCTGTGCGTGCAATTTAACATTTAATCCCATGTTATTAACAACCAGGCAAATAGATTAGGCCATGCCTTTAAGGTTTAAACAATCATGCATACAGTGTATTTGTTATAATGACTTGTATAATGATCTGACTAAACTGTCCTTTGCATTCCCTACTAGTGATGGAGATGCATGTGGGCCAGTCCTCAGGGTTGTGTTTACGTTGCTCAGGTTTAGTCCTGCAGATTGCAGATGACATCACGTGTAACGATTGGTTGAAACTCAAGATGCAACATCAACATCCAATGTTGTTCACTTGATGTCCTTTCGATTTTCTGAGGAGGTAAAGGAGATAGCCCCGCAGATGATCATGTATTATTCACTTGACTATTAAACAGGTAAACTATCGTATTGGGAAATTCCTATGAGAGCCATATGTTATATGGAGGTGTTCAACTATTCACCTACGGATTAGCTTCCCCTATAGTGTCTATACAGAACACTCCTACTCACTGCAAAGTTCTTGTATCACAATGAGTTGTGATACAAGCTGACACTGACAATGAATGCTTTTAACGCATTATCTGGCAAACAGCACTTTTGACCAGGAGCAGAATTACCTTGCACTTTCAATGCAAATGCATGTGTGTGCGTTTGTGCATGCGTGCGCGCGTGTCCCGCTAATTCAGCATGTAAATAACTGGTGGAGGCTGATATTGGTTGTCATTCAGAACAGTTAATAACTAACTGTGCGTGCGTGTGTGCGTGCGTGCGTGTGTGTGTGTGCATGTGGTCTGGTGTCACACACCAGACGTGATGTCACCCTAATAGCTTCTTGTGGGGGTTTGCAAGGGCTTGAAACCAGAGGTGAAGACAGTAGGGGGAGACCTGGTACGCATTACAAGGCCATCGGTTCACCCCAACCACCTAACCCTCCAAATGTCTTTTCTCTTGGTATCTCTTGTCATCATTTTGACTTACAGTTTTGTGGCATGTCAACAAACACCACACCTTTAAACCAATTAAGCCAATATCAGTAATTATGCAAATATCACTAATTACACTCAATAAACAGCTATAGTAAATATTATAATACTACTACTACTCCTACTACTTATTAAGGATTGAATATTAATTTTGGCCATAGACTACTGCAAGGCAGCCATTCAATTCCTGCCAAAGTGCCAAATATGGATTAGAAAAGGAATGGGAATGGCCTGTAATGTGAAATCTAAGGCTTCATAATGGTAAATGAACCCATCGTAAACCAATGGGTGACATCCGGTGACATCACGGACACTACATCCATATTTATTACAGTCTGTGGTCACATCAGAACACATTAGCAACATGACAGATCGTGTTCTCAGCTGTCCACCCCATGGTAAGCCCCGCCCCTAACGCCGGAGATGCATGGGCCACGGACCACATAGCATCCATATAGGTGATGGGCTTCACTGTGTGCATAGTGAGTTTTGCCCCACGATAATGCAGTTGGTTATGTGGGGTTTAGAAGTGTAAGCTATACAGTATATTACCTGGTACTGAATAAATTAAGTAGATAATTTTAACTACGGGATCATGGATGCACATTGATTTGATTTATTTTAATGTGTGATGTAAAAACACCCACGAGGCTGCTCTGCTGCGTCACATTGCCTCTGGTACAATGAGATATACAATATATTCTAAACAGATTGTACTCGGTTTTTTTTACACAGTTCTATGTTTTCCTGTTTGAGGGACACACAGCCCCGTGTAGATAGAAGAAAAAAAAGAGCAGGCAAGCAAAAACAGAGAACAGTGGTCCAAGAAGCAGCTTCAGTTGATTATAACGGCCGCGCTCTGCTGTGGGCAGTCAGCGGTGTCGTGCCCCGTCCACAGCCCATGAATATTGGCCGTAATACACAAGGTTTGCTAAGCTTCCTTCAAGCTGTGGCCAACACTGCTAATTAAAGTTTAATCAAGCTAATTAGTAAACATCTGGCAGTGGAAGGTGTCTAGGTTGTTCTCATGCAACTTTTCCACCCAGGTCACTCTCGCTGTCTTTCCTTGTATCTACCGTTGCCCTGCGATCAATGTGATTAATCGATTGATTGCTGGATCCATTGCAGAACAGCTCAATAGACCTTTCCATTCTACTGTAGTCACTAACTACAGACAGTTGAACGTCTAGAGCTACAGAGAGCTGTACCTTACTGCTCATTTAATTACGGGAGTCACACTTTGATTTCATGTTGATAGACTAATCATTTCAAGCGGTCCTATTTTGTTTAAGGCACTGCTGTGTAACTTAAGTTTGCCATATGCTGCTGATCTATGCATTCCTTGTTGAAGTTGTGTTATAAAGCAGGCACTACTGTTTTGGGTTTCCATGTGCTGCTGGAAGCCAAGCTATCCACGTTAATAATATAAAACACCTAATAAATAAAAAAACTGTAGGAAATCTATTTTTTCGATATTTCGAAAAACCACGACACCACCATATCGTCCCCAACCGTGAGTTTTGCAAACAGCTTCACCCCTAGTGCAAACATCCCTGAGATTAACACCCTATTCTGTCTAATTAGTCTATCACATGTTAAAATACTGATTGACTCAGGGGAAGCAGATGCCCCCATGTCGGCCTGCTTAATGAGAGCGGCAATCCAGTAAACGGATCATTAGTGCTTTAGTACTGCGTCCGTTGCATGCATGGATATTCGATAACAAGTTCAGAAAAGATAGTTTAGGTTTCATTTTAATGAGCCAGTAATTTCCATAGTCTCAAAAGGTCACAGATTTGATTTTTGTGACATTTTAGATGCAAATAACAAAGTTGTAGGATAGTCTTTTCAATGTTTTCATGTTTTTAAAATTGGAGAAAAAAAATTGGCCTTCTAGACCAACACTGCTACGAAACACAGAAAAAGCTATGTCTGCGCATGCGCACGCACACGCACACACACACACGCACACACGCACACACGCACACACGCACACACGCACACACGCACACACGCACACACACACACACTAAGAGATGCATGTTAAATAGCTACAGCTCTGTGTTCCAGCAGCCAAAACATGCTGCAGTTAGTTTATACTGCTGATGTTAATCCATAATGCAGATAGCATTGAATACACTACTGATTTGCATTGCTTGTATTGGGCTCCATTATAACAATGGGGATTAACCTGCACAGTAGATAGCGTTTGCATGATGTAGGGGGTCTTTAATATTTGATTTAGACAATCCAGCAAACTTATTTGGCTTCTTAAAACAACATTTTAAACCCACAACATGTGGTCTAATATGTGTAATTATATCAATTTCTACACAGATATGTTTTGTTTCGAGGGCAATATAATTTGTTCCCAAAGGAACGAGTTGTTATATTATATTATATTATTATATTATATATTATATTATTGTTCCAGCTGTCCTCTCCTTCTTTCGTATCTTAACTTTTGTACAAATTGGTCCAGAACCAAAGCACAGTTTAGAACAGGAAGATAGAACATCAATTTTCCCCTCATATCAAACACACACATATACAGTATATATATATATGTATATAAAAACATGCAGAAGAACAGATTGCTCTTCGGTCCTGTCCCTGACCAAGACAGGACTGAGCGCTTGGACTTGGTCCCCGGGCGCCGTACTGATGGCTGCCCACTGCTCCTGGCTTTCCCTGGGGGAGGACGGCCGGGATGGGAAAACGCAGAGAAGGCATTCCACCGGTGACGCCGATAATTGCATGTGCATGTGTGTGTGTGTGTCGCCGCTCACAG
>OMKP01080437.1:0-10864 GCA_900302375.1 Bathygadus melanobranchus
ACTGTCCAAGGAGAGACCAGGAGACAAGGTTACTATATTATATCTATAGCCATATCTGCACATTAGTTAAAAATTATATAAAACATTTATATAGCGTTTTTATCCAGAGCGCTTTACATTGCCTCACATTCACCCATTCATACACCGACGGTGGTGTCAACCATGCAAGGTAACAACCAGCTTGTCGGGAGCAGTTAGGGTCAGGTGTCTTGCTTAGTGACACCTCGACACTTAGCTAGGGGGAGCCGAGGATCGAACCAGCAACCTTCCGGTAGCCAGACAACCGCTCTACCTCCTGAGCTACTGCCCCCCTGTTGGTTAAATGTATGGATTGCATTTGGAGCAATCCATAAGCAGTACATAACGTATAGTTATTTTCTGTTTGCCACTGCCCAGTGTTCCGATACCCTGGGGCTTTTCTGCCTTCCATAACCCTCACTAACATACTAACATGTGTTACTGGTTTGCGTTCATCACTGTATAGATTTTGCTGAATGCCTGTTGCCCAGGCTGGGTGCGTACAGATATGGCCGGCCCCAAAGCTCCCAGGTCACCAGAAGAGGGCGCTGAAACTCCAGTCTACCTGGCCCTGCTTCCCCCTGATGCCACTCAGCCCCATGGACAGTTTGTCTCTGATAAAGAAGTACAGCCATGGTGAAAAGGACCCAGAAATGTGTCAGTATTGTCCCACAATAAATAAATACATACTTACACTGAATATATTTAATAAAATGACCATGATATGAGATTAAGCTTGTAACTTCTTCTATTGACCTGGTAATCAGGTGTGCTTGAAATGTGTTCTATTCTAATTGTACTGCACCTTCAGTGATGTATTGTTGTTTCCCTCTTTCAACAAATGTGCTCATTGTAAGTCGCTTTGGATAAAAGTGTCTGCCAAATGCCCTAAATGTGAATGGCAAATAAGGCAATCATGTTGTTCAAGCTGTTTCCAAAGCCTAAAAATGTTTTTTTGTATAACGCTAACCCTAAATTCAATATTTTGTATTTCTTTCTTGCTAAATGCTAAAATGTGTAATCTTTTCTAACCCCCTTTGCCATGTATTCCTTGTATTTGGAACAATGAAAAATACACCTTAAATGAAAAGAAGATATATGGCAAAAGTAAATACAGAGAGTGGTTGCTTTTCGTTTTGGTTTTGAATCCAAATATGAATGGAATTCCTCCATAAAAGTCTTAATTCCGTATGTGGAAGAAGGCAACATTGTCCAATGCACACTGGTTTTTGATAATAGTTTACCTGTTTTATTTAATGAGCTTTTACCTAAACTAAACTTTTTGAGTCATAATATCTAGACAATATATTCACAATCAATAATACACCTCATTTCACATACAACGGCCGCTACACTTTGTATCTTCGTACGAGAATTGCAAATATTTGTTACATGAGACAGCTTAGCGAAAGCTAAATTACATAAGAGAATGGCACACAATCCATAATGCAAATCATATCCTAGACACACTCTAGATTCAGATACACTACATGAAAAGGACTTGCAACTTATGTGTATGTTATTATTTCTTTGCTATTCTTTGCATGCTAGCTGTTAAAAACACACCCATTTCACTTTGAGTATTCACTCGTTCACTGTTATTAAATCTGGCTGCAGACAATGTGTTCAAGGTGCTTCATACGGAGCTTGTCCTTTGCATTAACCAGATGACATCATCATCTGTGTCTCCTTGCACCACAGTCGTCTTCAACTGATTCTAAACGGATAAATCAGCTGGCCTGGTTCGGCTGCTTGTCCCACTGGTTTTACTAAGTCGACGCTTGTCCTTCTGGAAGAAAACTGCATTGGGGCTAGTCACTGGGAATCCTGTTTTACCACACTGGGTCTGAGGACAACCAGGTTTTTCGTGGTCACAGTTCATCCCATTGCCCTGGAAGCCGTCATCTTGCATGTCGCCGTAGTCCTCTGTCTGTCTTCCATGCTGGTAGCAGCTCATCTGGAGAAAGTCCTCCTCCACAGCCATCTTGTGCATCTCAGCAACCATGTTCTCAGAATTCTGCTGAGTGGCCAATCGATGATGGCGAAACGGCAGGGGCAGGTAGTGTGAAGGGCCAATCACACACTGGTTGAAATCTGGGGGCGGAGATGATGGTGTTGGCAAAGTGCATTTCCCATTACTGGGGGAAATCCCCCCCCTCTTGTTGAATATGTGCCTGAAACAGAGAGGTACAGCTTGTTAGATTATCTTTGTCTTGAGGATGTACACACACACACACCAAACTTCCCAGCTGGGATTAATGAAGTACTATCTTATCTCTTATCTTATACACAGACACACACAGATGCACAAATGTGTGTGTACACACACACACACACACACACACACAGTAGCCACCTGATACAGTGTCTCCATGCGAGATGCTGGAGTTCGAGCACACTGAGTGCCAGGGAAACCACAGACACAGTCAGCATGAACACAATGAAGACGTTCTTCTCAGTGGGTCGGGAGACGTAGCAGTTCACTGGGTGAGGACACGGCCAGGCCTTGTGAGACAGAGATACAGACAGATTGAGAGATAGAGAGATAGATATATCAGTGGATATATAGAGATAGATAGATTGATAGAGAGACTGTGAGTGAACAAGACAGGCAGAGACAGACATGAAAAACAGATGAAAAACAACAAGGGCAACACATTTTTTGATACCTGGCAGACGTAGAGAGGATGGAGGAAAATTCCGTACATGAAGTACTGCAGACACAAGAACACCACCTGCGCAACAAGATGAGATAATACAGCCCTTTAAAAAACATTAAAAAGACATCACGACACACACAGATCGTTTTATCAACATCTGCCTGCAATATCAATGTCTGAGGGAACACTTGTGCTGTGCACCACGTTAAGTGATCAGCAGTAATCTGTTTCATCAGGTCTCATCAGACATCTTACATAGATAAACAAAAACATTCATTATGGACCCGTACATTTTTTTTAATGATTAAATTCACAATCAGAATCATTTTGGGGGGAAATACGATACTGTTATTCCGCACCTTTCTAGAAGCTCTGTGGGTGTATTATTTTTTACAACATATTCATGTCCATGAAAAAGACATCAATTGAACCTTTAAATATGAATAATCTCCCACGACTGCATTCACTTACCAGGAAACCCTGAGTTAGAGGTTAGCTACATCTTACTCAGGGTGTAGTCTGTGAAACATACCTCCATGATGGTCCGTATGAGAATACTGAGGATGTAGGTTTGTAACAACGCCCCCCTAAGGAGGACACGCCCCTTCTCTCCTCCTCCTCCTCCTCCTTCATCCCTCTCCCCCTTTACAGCCTTCTTCCCTCCTTTCTCTCCTCCGCCCTCTCCTCCCCCGGGGTCATCCTCTCTGCCTCCACCCTCCTCCTCCGCGTGGTCCGCTCCCCGACTCCTCCTCTTCTCCTCCCGGCGTATGATGTGCATGGCGTGGCCCATGTAGATGAGACTGGGCGTGGACACGAACACGATCTGGAGCACCTGGTGGTGGAGGGACACAAAATAAGTACATATTTTAGATGAAAAGGGACGTAGCCGGTTGCATAGTAGTGCTATGGATTGATCCTGGTCCAAATCTCAGCTTAAAGGTGCAGAATATAGGATAAGTACTCTGGAATCAAACTGCCCTCTAGTGGTTAAACACAAGCTATTGCATTACCTGGTAACCCAAAAAACGTAACGAAAATAACCCCCCCCACACACACACACACACACTCAAATCTGTTTGTAGCGAGTGGGAGTGCCTTGTGCAAAAGTGAATCTCTGAACAGCAATAAAGCCCCGCCCCTTAATGGAAATATACTTTTTACATTTTGATAGATCAAACAAGGGTGTTTGGTTTTGCTTTAAAGGGGATCTATTATCCCACCAGTTGGGAGTGTGATTAGCCATTACAAGCCGTTAACTGGGAGTGTCCACCTCGATGTATGATGTTCTAGGTGGACACCTCCACTTGTGATGTCACTATGTCACAATGACAATTTTTGTTGAAACGACTTGTAATACCTAATACTGCTCACACAATGGTGGTAAAATAGGCACTATTTAACTCACAGTACACCATGCACCATACCCAGTATCTGATATGCGCTATTGGGAAAGCCCTGTCGTAGCAGACGTTTTCGCAGCCGGGCTGTATGGTGTCGCAGGTGAAGTCCTCTTGTTCGTCTCCCCAGGACGACTCGGCCGCTGTCCCGAGGACCAGGATGCGGAAGATGAACAGAATGGTCAGCCACACCTGGAGACATATGGGGCCAAATGAGAGGAGACGAGGAAAAGGGACAGCTAATGTTGTTCCCGCATTTGAGTTATACCATATGTTAATCTAGCACATTTCTTTACACTGTGTCAGAATGTGTATTTTAAAGGGACCCTATTACACCACCAGGTGTGAGCGTGATTAGTCATTACAAGCCATTTCAAAATGTGACTAAAATCGTCACTGTGACATAGTGACATCACAAGTGGGAGTTTCCACCTAGATTTATGATGACTAGATCAGTCTACCAGCCTACCCAGTGGACTGTACCAACTGGTAAACTGATCTAATCAGCATACATCTAGGAGGACACTCCCACTTGTGGGAGGCTTGTAATGGCTAATCACACTCCCACCTGGTGGTATAATAGGGCCCCTTTAACATGCATGTGTGCGTGTGTGTGCATGACTGTGTTTCTGTTTGTGTGTGTGTGTGTGTGTATGCTACATATGTGTATCACCTTGCCAACAGAGGTAGAATGTTCCTGTACTTCCTCAAGAAAATTTCCCAGAAGACTCCAGTCTGCCATGACCAATCACAGCACAGCAAGGGGTCTAGCCGAACCGAGTGAACAATGCTAGCTTATCACAGTTTGGGTGGTAACCTGTTGTAAAGAAGTAAAGGGTTATCTTAGCGACCACTTAGAGACCACCAATAGACAGCAAATATTTTGTAGTTTGTAATTTGTAATTGTAGTTTGTAATTTGTAATTGTAGTTTGTAATTAACATCCATTTTCGCTTGCATTATCTGGCCATGTAGCCAGTTCTGTGACAACTTTTGTTGAAAGGGTTAACACAAGAGTTCTCACATAAATGGTTCAGGGTTTAACCGGTAGACTTCAGCCTAAAAATGAACAACAACTTGTCTTGAGATGGAGTTTCCTCTGCTTGGCCATTGTGTGTTTATTTGTGTGTGTGTGTGTGTGTGTGTGTGTGTGTGTGTGTGTGTGTGTGGGAAGTGGGTGGGGTTGTAATTTAAATGTGTATAACCGTACGGACCTCCTCAATAAAAATATCTGTGCCAGTATTTGGGTTTATTCCCGACTCAGGGTTCCCACGCGCCCTCTGTCTGTCTCTGGGGAAGGAAATCAAGACAGAGTAAACACAACCCCCTAAATAACACAGCTGCATAGCTCACAAACTGTCTGTCTATCTGTCTGTCTGTCTGTCTGCATTAGTGTGTGTATGTGTGTATAGATGTATGTGCAGTATGTCTATGTATGTGTACACACATGTATGTATATTTCAACATTTTCTGCAGTGTGAATGATATAAATAATAGCTCTCGTGAATTGTGATGATTTCATGCAAAATCCCGTCTGTAATAATACAAAACTAGACGAGACTATACGTTTGTTGTAATAATAGAACAATCAATTTTAGAGTGCTCACCCTCAGCTGTCCTGTGTAATGTCTAAACAGCCCTCTGGTAGAGCTATGTACTAAACAATCTAGTGAAGAAATAGTTAGTAGTCCAACCAAGTACCAAAGTAAGTAAGTAAGTAAGTAAAGTCTATCTATATGGACTTTATGGTTACGTTTTACATTTAGGGCATTTGGCAGACGCTTTTATCCAAAGCGACTTACAAGAAGTACATTTGTCGAAATAGTTCACAAAGTTCTTCACAAAAGCAAATAAGAGACAGAGCAACGGACAAAAAAATACAAACATATATTTAAAAAAAGAAATATATATATATATATAGATATAATACAATTAAATTAAAAGGGAGCTAAAACATATGCAGTCTTTATTCCCACATCACATTGAGTCATCACTACATTTGTGTTTTCATTTTTAATCTTGGTGTATGTGTTTTAGTTTGTGTGTGTGTGTGTGTGTTACCTGGTTAGATACAGAGGAAGATAGGAAGCCGTCAGTCCAAGACAATGAATCCAGATCAGAGGTAGGTTGACTCTGAGCTCCTCCGTTGAGCAAGGCAGCGGTTATCCAGCAGCTGTGTGTGGGTTCATACCAAGCAGCTCCCAGTTGTGAGAATGAAACAGTGTCTGCTGTTGTATGTGTGTGTGTGTGCAGAGTATTGTCCTTTAAATTAAAAATAATACTAATCTAAATCAATAAATCAAGAAAAAAAATCAAGAGCAGTCTTGTCAGTGTTGAGCTCCGGTGCTGATTCCAGTGGATGAATTCCCAAAAAGTATCTATGTGTTCATCACACGATTCCAAGAATCCTGAATGAGTAGAACAGGCTGTTCGTGAGAAAGGCAGTCAGGCGCTCAGAGATGTTTGGAAGTTTGAAAAAGGAGAGAGAGAGAAAGAGAGAGAGCAGACATACAGATGGACAGAGTCAGTCAAAAAACAGTCGGCAGTCAAAAAGACAACATGATTAAACAGTCAGAAATGAACTGCAAGGGCAGAATGACAAGTGTGACAGATGTGACAACAGCGTTATACACCAGTGTAACAATCCGTTGAAAGGAATAATGACTTTAACACATGTAATAGACTATCAGTCAGACTTTGACCAGACGCCGGTCAGATAGCATCAGACAAAGAGTTAGTGAGAGTTAGACAGCCGGTCAGAGAGTTAGACCACCGGTCAGGCAGTTAGACCGCCGGTCAGGCAGTTAGACAGCCAGTCAGAGAGTTAGACAGCCGGTCAGGAAGTTAGACAGTCAGTCAGAGAGTTAGACAGCCGGTCAGGGAGTTAGGCGGCCAGTCAGGGAGTTAGACGGCCGGTCAGGGAGTTAGACGGCCGGTCAGGGAGTTAGACGGCAGTTAGAGAGTTTAGTTCTGCAAAGCCCAGAACCAAATGAGCCTAGCCTCTTGAGACTCTTTATGTCTGCCTCTGTCTCTCTCCTCCTCCTATTCCCCCTGTCCCTCTCTCTCTCTCTCTCTCTCTCTCTCTCTCTCTCTCTCTCTCTCTCTCTTTCTCTATCTCTCTCTCCCCATCTACACAGGAAGTCAAAAGCCCGCTGCTTGCTGCCTACCATTTATATCCTCTGTGTGTTTGCCTGGATGTGAGTTATTCTGTTTTTTACTTATGTGTGTGTGTGTGTGTGTGTGTGTGTGTGTGCGTGAGTGCGTGTGTGTGTGCGCGTATGTATGTATGTGTGTATGTCTTGCCTCCAGAGGAAGACAGATATTGTATTGGCATACAATGGCAGCAGGGTGCAGGCCTACATTCCTTCCAGGCGAGTCTCTTTGTACACCCCTGTACACTATGTCTGCCTCTCTACCTCTCTCTCTCTCTCTCTCTCTCTCTCTCTCTCTCTCTCTCTCTCTCTCTCTCTCTCTCTCCGGAGGTGCAGGTGGTTGCGCTCTGTCTGTAGGGGAGAGATAGGAAGGGGGCGTGGCTCTGTTGACCCAATTAGAAGACAGGCGGCAGGTGTTGTCAATTTACTAATCACCTGTCTTCTCTATAAACCAGGGCAGTGGCTGTGGCCGGGCCCACAAGGACTGAAGGGGTGTGGAGCTGGTTCACTTTTGTTATTAAACTTCCTGTTTGACGCTAAATAAAATGTGGCTTCCTGCATACATTCTTGCTAGTTTGCACTCAGTCTCTGATACCCGTCTGTACTCGTTCCTCCCTTGTTTATCCTCTTCTTTGTCTTCATTTTGCTTTTCCATTTGAGCATGTTAAAGGGGAACCTTATCTCTATCTATCCGCATTAGGGATGTAGAGTGAAAAATGCCTGCAGTTGTAGCCAATGCTCTCTGTGCCTCTGGGGCGCAGTTCTTACCCAAACCCCCTCCATTTGATGGCGTTAATGACGGAGTTGGGGTAAGATGGTGTATAAGATGGCACCAGATGACACGTTTCACCATGTGCCATGACACATTGCCAAGGTACAGACCCTGGGTCTCAGACCACCGGAGATTCCCCACACAGCTGTGGCAGGGTCTCAGAGTTGTTTATTAGATGAGAACATTTTAGCAACTTTCTTGGGCCTCACAAACATGTGACGCTATTAATACTGTGGTTGCCTGTGGGCTATCAGGCTGTGCCTGATCTGTGTGTGTGTGTGTGTGTGTGTGTGTGTGTGTGCGTCATCCTGGGTCCAATGGTGTGCCGATGTGTATTTGTGTGTGAGTACTTGGTGCGTGTCTACGTGTATGCACGTGTCTCTGCGCAGCAGCATATGTGTCTGTGTCTATAAGTTATCTGTCTGGGCATGTGTGTATGTGAGTCTATTGCCAAGTTTGTACTCAAAGTGTGTGCGTGTGTGTGAGCCTGTGTGTGATTAAAAAACGTAAGGCATCGTCACACTTTAGAATGTCCTGTAGAACCAAATATAGCAAGTAAAAGTTATGATGTAAGTGAGGATAAAATAACAACTAAAACCTTAAAAACTCGGCCTAAAAAGGAATCAGCATCATAACACAGATCAGAAGAAGCAGGCACTAAAAGAGAGACGGGCCGGGTTGTCCCGAGTCTTCAGTCTGGACCGGGGAACACACAGTGGTCTCTGATCCGAGACGCTGTGCCACCTCACACTGTGAAGGGGATACAATAGTTCAGCTGTGCATCACAGTCTGAATCTGAGCCAGCGTTATACTAAGCATCAACATTTAACTGCTATGTACAGGTGTAAAGTATATATAAGAGTATATATGTAAGAAAAACAACTATGAGACATTGGGGACAGACACAATAGTGCAGTGATGCCGAGTGCAAAGATGCTGGAATATATGGGATGATTATGTACAGGTTTATGTGTATACATGCGGTAGGTGTATATGAATGTAGCCTATACAGTATGTACAGTATATACCATAGACATTCATACAGTGTCAAGTCCACCTACCTCATGTATATAAAGAAACCTGTACATCAGTGGCCTGTTTACAGGGGCAGCGAGGGTTGCGTGGTTCAGCTGTAGTCGGCTCATTCCTACTACTGTGTATGCGTGTGTGTTTCTCACACCTCTTGTGTTATTATTAGATACATTTAGGCTGATAACATACCTTCCCTTACATCAGTGCGCACGCACGCAACACACTCACTCTCTCCTACTCGTGCTCTCTCACGCACGCACACACACGCACACACACACACACACACATGTATATTTATATAAACTGGCTGATCAGTTTAGTTTATTTTAGGGAGCACTTGATTCTTTGGTGTCAGGGCACACACTCTGGTGTGGAGTTATTTGCTCTTAACACGTCCTCTGACACCAACCTGCAAAAACACACCAATTTTGGTAGTGGTGGTGATGGTGATGGTGGTGATGGTGGTGGTGCTGATGGTGGTAGTGGGGGAGGTGGTGCTGATGGTAGTGGGGGAGGTGGTGGTGGTGGTGTGGTTGGCAGGGTTAATGGTGGTGGTAACAAAACGCCAAGCGTGTTGAGATGAGAGAATTGATATCCTATACTTAGCCTGTAGAGGGAGCCCTTTCCCTTAAAATACATATGATGACACACCTCATATTGGATGTTGACCAGCAGATTAAACAGGGCATGTGCAGCTAATGTGCATGTATCATTGTATCTTTGCTTAGCTGTTACTCGCTGTTGACATACACACTTCGGTGGCTTTTAGTGGCCTTTAGGTGGCTTGTTTCCTCTCCCATTACCTGCTCCATTGATCAACATTACATTGCTGATGCTGCCGTCAGAACCGTGGCAGGTTTATACTGCACACCAGAACATCAAAACAGGAACCACTGGGGAGAGACTCACTAGATGGACACAGTTGACATAATACCTAAACTTGACCATCTCTAGCTGAATACCTAAACATAACCATCTTTAAGCTCATACCTAAACTTGACCATCTCTGACCTAATAACTAAAATTAACTATCTCTAAACGAATACCTACATCTAACCATCTCTGACCTAATCACTAAACTTAACCATCTCTAACCTAATACCTAAACTTACAACCAAAACGTTACCAATATGATTTGTCAAAATGAAAATGATAATATTCAGATATCAGTTCATTAGGCAGGTATTCAAATCTCAATAGGATTCAAATGCTTTGTTTATGATAACATATTTTATCATATGCATATTTGCACAGGCATAAAATACCAGAAAATATGAAAGGACGTGAGACTTCTCCATATTTTGTAAAATAATGTATTTACACAACAATTTTTTCTGTTTTTCGTATATAGATGAACCTTTTATTGTTATTTTGATTTGTGCAAATATGATACTATGCGTGTATATATATAGACATAGTTTCAAATCCTTTGATGCGTGTTGGTCTCTCTTTCTCTCACACACACACACACACACACACACACTTACACTTACCTAGATTGTCTGGTCTGAACATGTCAGCTTGTCGCGTGTTAACTTTCCATTCCTTAGCATGACCTGTGTGCGTGTGTGTGTGTGTGTGTGTGTGCATGTGTGTGTGTGTGTGTGTGCCAGCAGGAAAGGTTGGGGAGTGGGAGTGTGGAGGGCAGAAGGGAAGCGGAGGAGGAAGTGGTCATATCCTCTCATAGCGACGGGAGTAATGAGTGATGAAGCCCAGCAGGGGCAAGAAAACATATGTTCCCCGCGCCTTTACTTTGAAACCCACGATGAGACATCCGTCTGGACAGGTGACGCGCCTCTGGTTGATGTGTTTGAGTCTGGTCTGTGTGTGTGTG
>OMKP01080438.1:0-19894 GCA_900302375.1 Bathygadus melanobranchus
CCCAACACTCTCTCCCCAACACTCTCTCCCCAACACTCTCTCCCTCTCTCTCTCTCTCTCTCTCACTCTCTCTTTGCTCTCTCTCTCTACCTCTCTCTCTTTCTCCACCCCCCCACTTGCCTATCAGACTATAAATATCCGCACATACACTGGATTATTGGGGCCATGGGAATATTGATGATCATTATTGCTATCATAACCATCATGATGGAGGGAATGAGCTCTCGCTGCAGATTGAATCTTACCACCAGAAATACATTAAAAAACAGAAGCGCGTGTGCGTGCCTGCTGGCGAGCAGAACAGGTGTGTCTCGGCACCCTGGTGTACGTGGCATGTGTAGGGAATGTATGGATGTAGTGCTGAATACAAATTATGCAATATTGACCATTGCATTGCCTCGCATATGGACCAGGTGACCTGCGTGGCAGCGGTGTAAAATGGCGCCGCTGACTATGCTATGCAGATGACGCCATGGCCGGGTAATAAATGCTAGCGAGAGGTGCGGCAGAGGGAGGAAGGTGATAGCCGCCGCCCACGAGCAGGCCAGAGTGACAATCATGGAAGTGCTCTCGTTGCCCTCCGGCCGTCGCTGACCTCTTGACCCTGGCCGTGGCCTAAAGGTCAGAGGTCACTAAGCAAAGGGCGCCCGGGATCACTGGAGGCTGTGGTCAGGGAAGCGTCACCATGGCAACGCTTGTCTCACAGGAAGGAGAGGCTGGGGTGTCCTGTGTTCTCCTATGGCCTCTCTAAAATGAGAGAGTGCACTCGGACGTATGCATGCACGAGAGTGCGTGTCGCGGGCGCTCGCGCGCGCGCACACACGCACACACACACACACGGCTACAACTTAGGGTGAGCATCACATCTGTGCGTTTTTATGGGTAGGCGAGCAGCCCCTATTGGATTACAATGAAGAGGCTGAGCGCGTCAGTGCCGACAAGGGACACTGGACAGCTGCTTTCATCCAGAAGGATTTACAGTAGTCTGTGCCAGCAAAACGTCTTTTCTTTTTTTTTATAAACCAATGCAGACTGAATTATGAGTGTTTTATATTGGTACTGATACACCATTTAGATCATTTCTAGTTTTATTTTCTCCGCGGATGTAATCAAAGCCACGGACCCAGGGGTGAAAAGGGGATTTCAGTTCGTTAAGGTACGCTCAATAAAATAATTTGAGACGAAGACACTGATTAATACCGCAAAGTGCCTACACCCCCGTCACATGAAACATTTTAATAATAATAAATTCGCTTTCCGTACCCTTGTTTATGCCAAAATGTGAAAGGCGGCCGAAACGCATTTCCAGGCATCGCGCGTCATCTAGTGGTTGGATTTTAACTTCTCCGTTCCACCAATTCTCACAATTCTTCCTTCTACCGCAAGAAAATGGGGCAGAAAAAATAATTTGGTCTGCCTTTGTCTCCCGGGAGGCCCGGTCGATGTCTAGTCCTACCATATGTCTGATCGCAGCTGCCAATCAACAGGTCAACGCGACCCCGGGGAGGTAGAGACTAGTGGGGAGAGATCAAACAGTGGACCCCGGGGATGACAGATGCTGATAAAAAGAAAGGCAATAAAACATTGCTTCAAAGATGGCAACGCTACACTAGGAGGCAAATTATTGTTAACAGTAATCTGCAGAATAGCGCCTCGCATTCATGATGATCGATTGACTATTATGGGGGCTTTGAAGCCGGGGGAACGGCGGGCTATTGTTCATGATGGGACAACTAGAGAAAGCAGCTGGTTTTGGTTCAACCGCAGTGCTAATTAAGCCCAAAATAGGCCTACTAGCCCCTTCTATGCAATCATGCGTTCTAATAGTTCGCAATTTTCGTCTCTAGTATTAATCGAAGCTGGAGAACTTTTCGGGTCTGCGGTTACTTTCAAAACTACAATGATAAAAGAAAAATCACAATTCTGTAAAACTAAGTGTTCACATTGCAAAGCAATGTCGTGGCTGTGAATTAAACAAGGGTTGAACATATATATATATATATATATATATATATATTGATATATATAATATCAATAAATGAATAAGATGAAAATATTAAAGAGCAAGAAATCCTATTCTATTTTTGGTATTTCATACACTGAAGACAATTACATTTCTGTTTCTGTTTGCTCATTCGTTTGTGATGTTATGATGTGTTGACAACTATAGGGTAACGTTAAATGTCAAAGATATACGTATAGATGTGAAAGATAGAGAAATATATGTAGTAGACAGTTTTATATCAAATACTATTAAGAATAAATATTAATCGCACATTCATGTGAGGCATCTTGTTTTCTATCAAATAAAGTCATCACCATCATCATGTCTGTATCATCATGGCTATACATAAGGGAATTCATGTGATTTTAAATTAAGTATTGCGAGCAACTCATTATTACTGTTTCAAATCCAAACGGATTCCCAAACAAAGATGTTTGGGTTAAATGTAGCCTATAATATCAACTGAACAACAGGTCCAACAATCCAAACGTTGATAACCTTTATTTGACTAACAACAAGACACTGGTATTGCGTGACATAACATCATACAACATACATCAACATAACATCTGAGCGACATGGCGACCTGCATGGATAAAGTATCTTGAGCCCTTTGTTAAGTTGCGGAGGTGCCTGTAAGCTGGAGGAGCTTTGGAATGCCGCTATGGATGCTTTAAAACTTGACCTGATGTTCCAGCAGAGCCTCAGCAGGACACATCTGATTACCTCTCTCTCTGTTAATCAGGAACAAGTCTCTGGGCCTTAATCTACGGCCCCCTGCACCCTTCTGTGCATCTTAATAGATTAGTAGAAATGATGCACACACACACACACACACACACACACACATGCACGCACTCACTTTGACTGACAGCACACAAACACACACACAAACACACACATGTACATGCACACAATGTGCATACACACAGATGATCTATGGTAACATTTCAATATCACTACAACATCTACAAAGATACATGTTATACACAGGCGTACACACGCATTCAGAAACAGACACACACACACACACGCATGCATAAGCACGCAGGCACACACACACACACACACACACACACACACACACATTGACCCACCTAGATGTGCATAGACCCACCCACACACCCATGCGCACGCACACACACACAAACACACACACACACGTCACAGATGCAGGCCCAAAATCAATGTCCCAGAATGTCCCAACTGATATTCTTTAATTAAATGCAACATATGGCAAGTGATGTATCTGTAAGATGTCCTTTTCAAGTAATGCCATTTCTTGTTTGAAGTATGTCCACACTGTGTAATGTGTAGAAAAACAACATCGTCACTCGGCAGGAGACGCATAATCATCTAGCCTAATGAAAGTATTAGTATCATGCCCCACGTAATATCTAAAGAATTATGTTCTCCTCCAGTGTGTCGTAAAGCGCTGTATCCAATTAATGTGTGTGTGTGTGTGTGTGTGTGTGTGTGTGTGTATCCAGCAAACATATGCAACCAAATTAAGCCCTAAAGCTGTTGAATTGAAGAGGATTTGATGGGGGTGGAATTCATTGGACTTAAGCAAACGAGGTCTCCAATTAGTGGCTGAATAGGGAATATAAAGATAAATAATGACATGGATTTGCCATTGTTTTGATCAGCGTGGCGGCGACATTTTGAAACAACCTCTGTTCTGCTGTGCACCTCAAGCCCTCTGACAGCTTGTTTGTCTGTTCAAAATGTAATTATGCGTCAAATATCGCCTTATGCATATATTCAATAATTTCCGAATAAAAAACCCCACATGAGCTGAGACAAACAAATTCAAAAAAGGTCAGTGCCTGACCTAATCCTCGTCGGCTGGAGCGCTGTGGTGTAAATGCCAACCTTTGTAAGCCGTGGAGGAATTATGCTATTGGCAGAGCTGGCTGTTAATTGAGTTGACGGTGATTTTCAGAATCATCTCATCGTTAGCCTATTGTTGTTGTTGTTTTCACTTTGGCAATTTGTTTTGCAATCCTCTTCATATTTTTGTGCACTAATAGAAATGTAAGTGGGGAGTGAATAGTTATAGGGACGTGCATGTATAAATACTGATTTAATACATGCTAACATTCAATTATGCGATTTGCTATTGAATAATTTGCAATTTATCTATACGATACTATTTGCTAAGTCACTGTACTTCAGATACAGCTTATTACAGGTTGGGGTTAGCCATCTTGCTCAGGGATGCCTGCGGGGGTCGAACCATCAACCTTCCGGTTGCCAGACAACTGCCTCTACCTCCTGAGCTAGTGCCGCCCTAAACGTTCACACAGACGTACACACAGACACACACATAGATGTTCACACCTGTTCACGCCAGCGGATCTCGGTGCACTTCTGCTGTCCACACATCATGGCCTGACCCCCCCAGCCACATTCCCCTCTTCTTTATCTATCACCTGTTCACTCCCTCCTCTCCACCTCCCTTTCTTTTGTCCTGTCCATCTCTCCCGAGACCTCCCCTGTTTCCTGGCCTCTTTAGTGGCGGCTGCAGATTACAGTGTGTGATAATCTTCCTGTTTCTTAAAACTATCGGGATTGCCTGGATTATCTGCCTTCTTATCCATGGAGCCAGCTTTAATAAGGAAGGTTTTACATGCTGACACCTTCGGTTAATTAGCATTGGCGAACAGGAGATGTTTTAGTACTTGGTTCACTTAGTACAGGCCAATTAATATACACAGGCAAGGATGGGCACAGACAGACAGACACACACACAAACACGCATGCACACGTACAGACACGCATGCATCCGCACATGCACATGTGAACATGCACATATACACATTCACACACACACACAAGACGTATTGTGTTCGGACAATTTTATAGGAAACCTAATTTTTGTATTGTTTTAAAAAGATTCCAAGGACAAAGGCAAACTTAATACACGTACTGTATTCTATACAATACAAATGTTATTTTACAAATATAAATGACCCTGGTATTTAACGTATTAACACACATAAATGTTAATGTACAATGTAATACAGTGTGATTCCTGTCTGCAGCAGTAGATATGATTCCATTACTCTAATCTAATCTCTGCAAGTGCTTTAATACATGTTGTATTTGGAACCTGATACAAGGACACTGGATTTGGGTTACTGTCTGTGTGTGTGTCTGTTGGTGAGTGTGTTTGTGTGTGTGTGTGTATGTGTGTGTGTGTGTATGAGCCATGTGCTCCATTGTCTGTATGTCCAATATCAACATCAGTCATTCATATCTACTACTGATCACAGTGCAAAGGCCTGGATGGAGGCCCAGGCCACCACCACAGTAGGCACCACTTGGAGGCAGGCGGGCAGGTGCTGGGGGGACAGCACCAATACTGCAGAACATCTGTTTCCATGGGGCAGGGGAGCAGGGGGTAGTACAGGGAACCCAGGAAGACGCAGGGAAGCCGTCCTCTTACGTTGCGAGCCCTGTGTCAGGTCCTGCAGCGGTGATAGTCTCCGTAGGAGAAGTCCTGATATTGGATGGCCCAGTAGTGGCCTTTACCCTTGACGAAGCAGCTGTTCCTCTAGTTTTTATCCTGTGGGGATCAGGTAGATCTGTCTAGATTTTGAACAGGGTTAGAGAAGGGATACAACACTAAACATCGTAGAAATATAAAACTAAATCAAACGGCTAAGTATCCCAAAAAAGATCCCTGTCAACATGAATGAACAGCTAGCACGGGGTGATTCTGTGACACAAATGAACATAAGTTCTCTAATGTGTGAGACTGCACTGTTGGCTGGGTGTGTGATAGCACGTCAGACAAGATAAGATAAAAGGTAAAAAGGTAACCTCCGGTTACCTTTTTAGGGCATCAAACCAGCGATCAACCTTAATCCACTCTGTTTGACACTACAGATTAACTTTATTTGTTGACTTCGGCAACAACAATGCGATCAAGTGTTCTGTGTGGCCCCGAGACTGATTAGCTCAACCAACCACAATGGCAAAATGGCTGCTCTTCTGTATTATCCTCTTTTCTGTTTAAATGAGGGTGAATTATATTTTACCCTGATTACTTAGTTATGGTATATTACGGTTAGTTATGGATCTTATTCAAGGACAAGGATGAAGCAAGCATATGCCCTGATGTCACACGATCAGCTCAACTCAGACTGAAAATCTGAAATCTCTAATGTGGCTCACTCTGCAACCCCCACAGCCACATATGCAGACCTGCACTCATTAAAGGGTAACTTTGCCAATTTTCAACCTTTTCTATATCTATCCGGGGTGAAGTTCCACTTTAACAATGCACCGTGTCCCAGACATACCTAACTCCCGAAGCGTAGTGATCCATGACCCACTGGTACAGCAGCAGCTTCTTCTCCTCCGATGCTAGGATTGCCATGGAAATGAGAGCCATGTAGGACAGGTGGGTTTGTCCTGGGCTTTCTCTGAGATGCTGCAGATTGAGGTGGTGTTAACCTCCTCCCCCACATGCCCTTGATCTACACCCCCCTCATCTCCTTTGACTTTCATCTGCCCCATCTTCTCACCCGACCCCTGTGGCCTCTTCTCGTCTTCATCAGGGTCAACCCCCGCCTCTTTAGATTGCCGATGCCGATGAGAGCATGTGTGTTTACTGTTTGTTGTGGGATTTCAAGCTGTTCCTCTCTGAAACGTGTGGCTCCTTTGTTGTAGAGAGGGTAGTCAATCGTGAAGCTCAGTCCAAGTCAGTCTTCTCCCATGCTGCGTCTGTCCTCCATTGTCACGTCTTCAAATAATTCTCGCAAGTAATAAGAAATATGTCTTCTTCAAAGATGTGCGTGTGCATTCCAGAGCATTAAAGGAAACAGCCAAGTATCCATCTATTTCTGCCTCGTGAACGTCTCTGTTGACAAGATCAACTACCCAGATAAAGTGTTGTTAACCATGACGTTCTTACCAGTGACAAGAGCTCAACTTGAGGAGATGACGTCAAGGTACAAGGTGCTGAATGCCGTCTTTTTCATTCGCAATAAAATGATAACCTCAGGGGTGTCTTTCTCTAATTAACTCAATGGATAACTGATAACTATGCAACAACCCTTACTGCGCCCAAATGGAGTGATTGTGTGTTATGGTTGAGAAGGGGGCTGTTTAACTGAATTAATTCATCCTTCACCGAAAGGGACTACACAAGGACCACAGGGAGGCCCATGCAGGGGGTCTCGATCAAGGAGGATTATTTTTATTAACCTAAGCAAATCTTTGTAATTACGGGTGATTAAACACTCCAGATTTAGCATGAGACATTGTGTGCAAGGGACGGATGCTTGCAGTCACAGCGGTCTCTGAGACGGCATCTTATCTTGTTAAAGTGCTTTTGACCACAGGGATGCCATGGAGAGAATTACTATAAAGCAGTAATTAATCAAATTAATGTTGTCCCGTCAAACGCCGGATAGCTGTGTGTAATTCTAATTGTTCACCACAAATAAAGGGCTGATTTATAGCCTACTCTATGCCAGTAGCACAGTATTGTGCAATTATTTCTGAACAAAATAATATTCTGTACATGTCTGTACATGGGGTTTACTTTACAAGTTCAAATTGAGCATTCATTTATTATGGCTCCAGAATTATTTATTTTATGTTGTTACTGTAATATTAGTTGCACAAACCACACTTTAGATTAATAGGCCTATCTAGGTCTGCTGTAATAGTAGGACTGCTGGACCCAAGATTACTGTAATATACATTATACCTATTCTGAATAATTCTGCATGTCTTTAAATGTATTGTACACTACATGTCTGTTGTGCAAAATAAAAAGTTATTTTAGGTTCTTTCATTGCTTGTTGCATTTCCACAGTCTGGTGAAGTCACGTTTCAATCAAATATTCACATCAATTATCCAGACCCCAAAACCTCCATGCTGTTTTAGTTAACAGGGAATTAATTGGCTTTGGGCGCAACTAGAGAACCATATTGCCCCCTTCTGTTTAAATAAGGGCACTTGAAACAGACACAAGACCCAGTCCTGTCGTGTTTCAAACAGCGTTTTCTTTAGAGCAAATCTTTAAATGATAATTCAAAGAGCCTCTTTGTATTTCGTTTGAACCTAAGCCATAGATAGATGGACAGTTGGAATATAGTTTGAGTAGTTTGTGTGTTGTCGTTTCTGAAAAAGGAGGAAAATAAATAAATAAATTAATTAATACGAGACCATGAACAGTGGACCAAACTGTGCAATTATATGCGTAATTCTACATAGAACGGTGGAAGTTAAGTCGTCATTGTAGTTGACATTTTAATTCATAGGTATTCTATCAATTCGGCTGTTTTACAGAAGACATGAAGAGTCTCTTCGAAAAGCAGGACTGGATTACAATAGTAGGGATAGGAGATATAAGTTCCCCCCCATTTCACTGTTTATCCAAGGGGCGGTAACAGCCCCTGGCGTATCTTTGAAATCCAGCATTGGGGCTCCATACAGTGACGTAATAAGATACCCATAGATCACAATAATATATTTTACGAGTTCCTGAGGCAATGATTAAGGGAGACAAAGAATTCAGTCGACAATGAGTGGTTGAACGCAAAATATGGACTGGAGTTTATAGTGCGGACGGGACCTGAGAGCCCACGTGAGCCAGTCCAGTTGGCATACCATAATTAACATGGGTGTTGAATTTTACCCTTTTTTATAACGCACGATCTCAATAACTCAAGAATATCAAACTAACTCACTGACAACTTCGAAATATTTTTTATCAACAATAGATTTGTGGACACCGAGGCCTGTTTTGGAAAAAAGACCTGACTCTTAGTGATTTTTAAAAAGTTGTACTGCAACTTTAAAACGGGATCGCGCCGCCTACTTTCCATGCACCGCTCCAGGCATGCGGGAGAGGTGGCCTGTGATTGGCAGTAGCTAGGCATTGACCACAGACACCACAGCGTCCCATTGGTGAAAGAATAGCCATCCTTCCTGACTCTCGCGGTACTGATGCACGAAGATGGCGGCCGAACTGGTGGAAGCGATGGCAAGTAGAGCTCGGCTCGCCTGGGTTGATAGCAGAGGGGCGCGGGAGTGTCGAAGTGGACCTCCGCTTTGCCATTAAGGCGTATAGGCTTAGGCTAAATGTGGTCCTGGGTGCATACCGTGACAGATGTTGAACATTTGCTCTCTGAAAATACGAAGTAGCCTCACCAGCTATCTGGGTAGCTTGTGTTAGCTAGCCATATACACTGGCCGTGCTAGCATCGAGCTGGCTAGAAGGAAGAGACAAGTCAAAATGAATGATGAGACCATAAAAACATTCGGTAGCTTGCGGCTAGCATGCTATCAGATCGCAGCTCGCCACACGGCAGTAGACAGTTGGGATATAGCGTTGCGGATGTCAATAACCCGGTCATTTAGTTTATTTAACTGTGCACCTGTCAATTCAATTCTTATCATCAGTGCGAATCGCACCCAACCTATAATAGCGCTTGCTAGCATATTAGCATAGGCTGGAAATGTCTCATGGATGATATAAGTCAAGTGGTAGTTTCTTTTGTAGTAGCGCTGATGGGTTTTCTTCTCTGCACAGCATGACTACTAAAAAGTCCCAACGTTTACCACGAGTGTACTTCAGCACGGCATTGTAATATGTTTGCCACAAGTAACGTATACGGGTCGTGTTTGGCTTTTATTTACGTCTGCGTTTGTTTGTGTCGAGACCAAATCGCCAACGATTGCTGTGCTGTTAAAGTTTGATGGACAAGCAGAAAAAGCTCTCACGTTTCAGTTTACAATTATCTGGTTGCAGCATATAGTGAATGAATGAAACTCAAAATATTGTTATTATGGTTAATCATTTGGCATGTGTGTGTGCGTTTATATATATATTTATTCAGTTTATTCCATGTTTTATTTTTAATTTTTTTTTACATAAAACAGTGCTCTGAATGTTTCGCTCATGACAATGCAGTGGAAATATGATATGTGAGTTGCTGTTTAATGAAATGAATGATAATGTATGACAATAACAGTTGTGATATGTATTCACAATTCAATGCATTGCTGTAAATAAGCTGCTATAACATTGTAAGATTATTAATGTTTCTATAACATTTATCACACATATTACCCACTCTGCCCTTTTGAGATGTACAACTTCACGACTCATTTTGCAACTTGGTTGGTCTCGTCTTCCCCCCAGAACATGGTCAAAAGTTTCCGGGTCTCGGACCTGCAGACGCTGCTGGCCTCGATGGGCCGTAGCAAAAGTGGGCTGAAGCAGGACCTGGTGGGTCGAGCGCTCAGGCTGGTGCAGACCGAATACAGCCCGGAGCTGCTGAAGAACGTGAGGCAGCTGTATGAGTCACGCTTCCCCAAGACGTCCGGCTGGCTGGCGGCCCGGCGTCCAGAGGGGATCCCGGTAGCCTACTCCTCCCTCAGCTCCTCTCCTACGGCCACCTCTCAGGGCGCAGACTACCTCAATGGCATCTCCAAACCTATTGCTGCACCCGTGACGGAGGTTAAGCTGGTGCCACTGCCCTTCTACCAAACCTTGGAAACACTGCTGCCACCAACAGAGCTCAGTGAGTGGTCCTTTTGAAACCAGATGATGGACTGCAGTCTTATTGATTCACTTTCGTAGTGTTTTATAGTGGCTGAATGGCGGTAGACTTTGAGGCCAGATCTTTTCATTCATCAAGCCAGCTTTAATACCAGGCTGGTTTCACCAGCCCTCTGCATTCACTGGAACCATTCACCCCCATTGGGAGCAATGTCCCTCCAGACAGAGCTACGGAAAAATTAATAGACATTCAGGCGCTAGCAAACATCCCCGGAGTTGTCTGTTTTATGAGTCGATTGTTCATGAAGCCACGCGATACTAAATGTCTTGTTCATATTTTGATTGTTCTACAAGTAATGGCTTTGTTGTGACAGTTTTCTCCCTTCTTTTCAGTCGCCCAGAACAATGAGAAGTTGCAGGATAGTCAGTGCATATTTGAGTTAACACAGAACCAAGCCGACCAGATCAGGAATGCCAGGTATGGCAAATACACTTTTTACATTCTCCCTTAGCTCTGTTCTATTAGCTGTAATATTTGTCACTGATTGTAACTATAATAACCTGATCTCTTCCTCAGTGAGCTACGTGCAGGAATAAAATCAATCCAAGTCGTGCTTAGGTAAGCCAATAATAATAATAACAATAATTACAAAAATGTCATGGAAGCTATTAAATCTAAAAATCTGCTCATAGTTGTCTGTTTTAGAAATAAGTTCTCGGTTACTCATTTGTATCTTCCAATTCAGACCTGTAATTCGGCGAGGCAGTGCATGCTGGGAAAGTTTCAGTTTGAATTGACTTAATGCCTTACTATGTCAATAATAAACAAGAGGATTCCATTTCGACATCTAAAGCATTCCAGTCGAATAGGCGGGAATTGGACACAAAACAGGGATCCTCTGTGGCAGTGTGATGCCAAGCGGTTTCCTGACTTGTGTGTGTTGGTTGTCCATAGCAATATTTTGATGTAGTTACAAAGATACCGCCTGCCTGTTGGGTACAGTGTAACTGTAGCTGTCTTGCCAATAACACATTTCTATGTTGCACTCTATTTCCCCCCCTCCCCTCTTTTTCCTCAATTTTATACTCTGCAGAATCTGTTACACAGACTCTATTGGTGTCCAGGAGGATCAGTACCCACCTAATATCGCAGTCAAAGTCAACCAGTCCTACTGTCACGTACCAGTGAGTTGCTGCGAGATGCTGATCATTTTAAGATTCATTTTTTTATTATTGTAGATCCATTGGAAGACTATAATACTTAAAATGCTGCTCAGCCAGTGTGAGAGTTGGGTTGTTGACATGCTGGCATGTTTTCCTGTGCGTTCAGGGCTATTACCCATCAAACAAGCCTGGAGTGGAGCCCCGACGGCCCTGTCGACCTGTCAACATCACTCCCTGGTTACACCTCTCCACAGTCAGCAACAGAGTCACTGTCACTTGGGGAAACTTTGGCAAGGTGAGCCTCTCGTTTAATGTTGCTCTACACCTTTCATCATACCTGTGTTGCTTGTCGGCAGAGTCCTGTCTCTGTAAGGTATGGGTGTTACACGTGTACAATTATCTTTCTTTTCACTTGAGCAGGGTTATTTGGGTTATTCTTTGTTTTGGATTTGTTTGCGTAGATCTGGTCCTAAATTGTTGTTGGTTGTGTTTTGAGCAAGCTTGTTTCAGCTGGCTGCTGCAAGCCATGCTGCAATGCAAAACATGGGTATAACCGTGCCTGTCAAAGAATGTTAAAGACCTGTATATAATCGCAGGCATATCCATCTTGTGGCTTTTACAAAGCACATTAAAGGAAATGTTTTACAAAGTAAGCACACTCCCTTTTTTATATGACCTGCAACGGTTAACATCTGGCAGTCAACAGAAGAGGAAAAGGGCTACCTCAAATGTGTCCTGTGTCTCAACTCGCTCAGTGCTTGGATGTCATATTTATGTTGTTTATGGAAATACAATTGTAACATCTTATGAATGGTTTCTGTTGGTATTCTGTTAATATGCCACACTGTAATATATGTGTAACGTGGATGCGCTGGTTTTCTGATTTGTTCCTAATGAAATGACTGCAGTGGCTTAGTGCAGTTATATTGGGGCATTCCTTGCACACATTGTAATTAAACAGGGGCAAACGTTAAGCATTTATGTGTTTTCCCTGTTTTTATGAGGGGTTTTAGTCCTCAGTTTGAAACATTTTGATGTATCAAGGGATCCCTCTGTAACTTCAGAAGAGGCATCCCAATGAAAATAATGAGGAAATGTCAATACTTCCAGCCCAGTTTGCCTACATTTCAGATAGGACAGGTTCACACAGACCTTCAGCGGTGTTAAAGGATAACCCCATTTTACCATCATATTGGGTCTAAGTGACTAATGCAGACAACAACTTATGAAATGGGTCCAGTGTTGAGCAAGAGCCATTCAGCTGAATGTAAACCTTTGGTGCAACAGAGCCCTACCAATGTACGTCCTCTAAAAGTGCTTGTTTTTGTCGCTGACTGGGTCATATTGTTGTTATTATAAGTGTCTGACAACATTATGGAAAGGATCCTTGCAGAGTAATACAATCTTTTTCTTCACCTTTCACTTGATCCGGTCTCTTTGTTATTGTGTCTAACCAAGTTTCGCTCAAGGCGAAGTCTCGCTCTGAAATCTCACATTGTCGAAATCAAGACCTCTATCTTCTTCAATACTGGACTAATTTAAAAAATGTTTGTCTGCATTATTCACCAAATGATGGGAATGGGTCTAGATATCGTCTTAGATTTTGGAGATCTTTACCGTGATATGACATAAGTGTTGTCTTTGCCTGGTTTTAAAGGCTACATTACAGTGAAGTGAGTGAATTTCTGAACTTGAACCAGACTGAGAAAATACTCAGTACTTTTCATTTGTCAAGTAATTTAATTCACACAGGAGTATACAAAAATAGGCTTTACCATTTGTTTATTTTGTAGACTAGTGAATTACCAGAAAACAGGCTATATCGTTATCGAGATATAAAATGACATATCGTGATAGAAGCCATATCTCCCCGCCCTACCCAAATTTTTAAATGTTAGTTAGCACAAGGAACACGTCAAAACTGCTTTAACTAAGCTGTCGCTGGCCACTGCTTGCTACCACAAGGTACCCACAACTTACACCCAGTTGTCATGCTTGTTCTCTCCCCATGTGTGTCCAGCGGTATTCGGTGGCTGTCTATCTGGTGAGGGTGTTCACTTCAGCAGACCTCTTCAGTCAACTGAAGCTGTGTTCTGTGGAGAGTGCCGAGCGTTGCCGCGAGCGCAGTGAGTGTGTTGTTCTTGAACGGGCCCTGTTTTACCACCAAGCGGGAGGTTGATTAGCCGTTACAAGCCATGTCAAAATATACCCTCTAGTGACATCACAAGTGGGAGTGTCCACCACAGATGTATGATGGATAGATACACATACCATGTGGTACAGTCCACTGCGTAAGCCGATGGACGGATCTATAAATCATACATCTGGGTGGACAGATCTATAAATCATACATCTGGATGGACACTGTGATGTCACTCGAGGGCAGATTTTTGACATGGCGTGTCATATTTTTCTGTAGTGCTAGCTTCCTCTCGGTCCGATTCCCCCACTGGTTTGGGAGGGAAAATCAACCTCCCGTGGTCCACTTCATCGTACAAAGTTCACGTTTGTTGAATGTTTACAGTTTTGGTTGTTGTTCCATGCCATGTATGAAAGTTCAAGTTGCAATATGCCATTTGTTTTCCCCCGTCCAGTCCAAGACAAACTACGTTTCGACCCAGAGAGTGAAATCGCAACCACGGGTCTGCGGGTCTCTCTCATCTGTCCAGTAAGTATTTCCTCTGTTTGTCTTTTCAGGGCTCAAATATTTGACCACAGCTGCCTCCCTCCTCTGCTCAACTCCTCTTGACCTAATGACCAAGATCCGTTGTAAACACATTTCCACCAACCCCTCTCAAGTAGTCGAATGTAACTACGATTTACTATTTATTCTGTTAGCAGACACATCCAAACCAATTGTTTTTTTAGATGCATGCTATTAAGGAGTAGATAACGCCAAATTCACACTACACAATTTTAGCCTGATTTTTGCAGTCGCTGGTGATTGGAAGTCTCAGACTACAGCCCCAAATCGGAGGCATATTATAACACTCCCCGTGAACTGCTCATGGTGTGATCTGAGAGGCTCGCCGATATGTCGCGGGGTATCTAGCATGTTAAATAACTGGACCTGTCGGGGAGTCAAAATCGTGTCGCGTGAAAGGTGCTTCGACCGGCGATTACAGCGGTGACTACCTACAGCCAATGAGAGCGCAAGAAATGGGCGAGAGGAAAACATTCCCCCCCTAACTCTGTCTGCAGAACAGACAATCTTTGCTGTGCGCGAATCCCAAACCATTCTCGCCACCATATTGTATTCAATCCTCCTCCTTGGTCTTTTGCTACCAAGCGGGAACATCCAACTTGGATCGCTTCTTGTGGGCATGTGTTTTCTGGACCAAACGTAGTTTTGAGACAAGAAGGACCCGTCAGGGATTCCTCCTTGTGAAACATCTTGTAATGACACCCCCGTTACAAGACAGTCACGTAGTGTGTGCAGTACAGCGATCAGACGACTTTGAAAGTCGTGTAGGGGCTATAAGAGTTCTTGTGATCTTACTCAAGGTCAGACGGTTCAAACCCAAACATTTTGGCTGCATGTCAACCCCCTAACCACGAGATGATCCTCCCCTTATGCTACTAACAGTCCTCTCTCTGTGTGTGTGTGTGTGTGTGTGTGTGTGTCCATCGCCCAGTTGGTGAAGATGAGGCTCGGCGTGCCATGTCGAGTGTTAACCTGCGCCCACCTCCAGTGCTTCGACGCCGTCTTCTTCCTGCAGATGAACGAGAAGAAGCCCACGTGGACCTGCCCCGTCTGTGACAAGCCCGCACCCTTCGAGTTGCTCACTATCGACGGGTAAGGAGCTCCGGGACACGCTCAGACTTGAGATTCAGCCACAGCATCAACTGTTTTAGGATTCTTTTTTTTTCCCCCCTTCTCGTTCTGTTGGGGGAAGTCTATGGAGGTTAAATCCAGGTAGAAAAGAAATGTGCTAAATGGGTCAGGGTCATTTTTAGGGCTGCTTGATAACATGTTACCGTTGTAACGTGTTGTCACTTGCACTGCCAACCACGTTAAAACATGCACTGCTTTACGTGTTTTAGATCTTTTTTTAGAAGGTTTTAAGGACACCCTTGACAAGGAATTATTTACATGGCAATGGTGGGCTCAGTGTTTTGGAGTATCTGTTCGTACATGTTATGAGATGTACTGTGTATCAGCCTACAGTTGTACTTGGTGTGTTCAGTATTGATTCAGAATGCTCTTTTAGAGGTGATTTTGCCCTTTAGGATATAGTCCATGTTATAGTACAGTATGACCTTGGATCCAGACGTTTGACAATGTTATAGTCGAACTTCTGGGGGACTACACAGCCTGTGCCGGAATCCAGCAAGTACGAAGGGTGGAGTTACACAGGGTTTGCTGTGTTGTTATGGAGGTATCCGTCCAGATTTGAGCTTGTCTGCCATCAGACTTTAAATGTTAATCTAAAGTCTGATTCGCGAGACTAGGTACAATATAACCCAGGGCTATCTAGGTTTTTCTTCTTTTGTACTGTGATAAACATTGTTTATTCAAAACATTTCTTATCTTAAGATCCCATGTCGAATTTCGACATGGGATTGCTGCTGTTGCTGCTGTTCTTGTGTCAAATACTAAATGGTAAATGGACTGCATTTATAGAGCGCTTTTATCCAAAGTGTTTTACATTGCCTCACATTCACCCATTCATACACCGACGGTGGTGTCAACCATGCAAGGTAACAACCAGCTCGTCGGGAGCAGTTAGGGTTAGGTGTCTTGCTCAGGGACACCTCGACAATTAGCTAGGCGGAGCTGGGGATCGAACCAGCAACCTTCCGGTTGCCAGACAACCGCTCTACCCCCTGAGCTACTGTCGCCCCTATATATATACTAAAGCATATATATACTATATATACTAAAGTCATGTAAAATATGGGAGATCTGACGATTTATAAGATCAGTGGTACCAACAACATGCAGTCCTGGTTGAACGTTATATTAATAGTATTATTATGTTATACCTCTTCTACTTCAGGTTGCTATCTGAGATCCTGAAGGAGACAAATGAAGACATTGAAGAGATCGAGTACCTCACCGACGGCTCCTGGCGACCAATCAGAGACGAGAAGGAGAGGGACAGGGAGCGGGAACGCAGCAGCACACCTGAGTATCCTGTGGTGGATATCTGTGAGTCTGCTCTGCTTTCTCCCCTCGGGATTCGGTCATTACAGCATCCATATGATGCCCCATAATGATTAGGATTAGCGTCTTATCCTGGCTGCCTTGCTTGTTTTTACCAGCAAGAGGTCAACCTAGCAATCATGAGTCCTTGAAACTTGCTCTATTCAAATCTTACTGTACCGTCAGTGATATATTGTTGTTTCACTCTTTAGACAAATGTAGTTTTTGTAAGTCGCTTTGGACAAAAGCGTCTGCCAAATTCACTAAATGTAATTTACGCTTAATTATGAAATTGTAGTGACCCACATATTAGAGACATTCACCAGAGACTGCGGCTCCTTTAAGAAGCAGAGCTTGGAGGGATGTGGGAGTTAACCTCCGGGGTGGTTGTGTTTATATGGGTGGAGTTAGTAGATACCGGGTGCTGTTACTGTTGTACATTGTATTTATGGGGAGAGTAAACATACTCAACTCGACTCGATCGCCTCCGTTCTTCACGCATCGACATTGATGACCCTGACGTTGACGACAGTGAACATGAACGACAACTTGCCTGACGCTCCAGGACCGTATGGTGCTAACGGTGCAGCTAACGCGATCTATGCCGCAACGATCAAGGTGCCCGACTTCTGGCAGCACAGCCCCCGGCCATGGTTTCAGCACATAGAAGCCCAGTTCCAGCTGAGAGGAATAACGCAGGACGCGACTAAATATTTTCATGTGGTGTCGGCGTTAGATGCTCCGACGACGGCCCGGGCTATGGGGTTGTTGGTGGATCCACCGGCTACGGACAAGTACGTCTCTCTCAAGGCATACCTGTTGAAACTCTTCGAGCTGTCAGAAATGGAGAAGGCGGACCGCCTATTGTCACTCAATGGCCTCGGGGACAGCAAACCATCCGAATTGATGGAGAGGATGTTGGCCGTTTTGGGCTCGGCAGATCCCTCTTTCCTGTTCTCCCATATTTTCCTGCGTCAGCTTCCAACGCCTGTGCGCACAGCCCTGGCCAGTTCCCCTCTCTCCTCCACAGCAGGTTTGGAGCCAAGGCCAAGCAGTGTTGCCCGCCATGCAACTTCAGGGTCCAGGGAAACTCCAATGCCGGCGCTCGCTAACAGCTATGAGCGCCGGCGGAGACCGCAAGCTGCTGTTTATAAAGGACGCCTTATCAGGCCGGCGGCTGCTGGTGAATTCAGGCGCCCAGCGTAGCATCCTGCCCGCATCGCCCATTGACACTACAGCCGGCGGACACGCCCCCCGATGGACGCTGAAGGGTCGCTCGGCCTGTCTAACATACTCGCCGCCGGGGATAGGTATCAACGCCTCCTCGCCGAGTTCCCTGACCTCACCACACCTACGTTCTCATCGGCGGTGGCCAAGCATGGTGTGGAGCACCATATAATGACTGACGGTCCCCCGGTCTACGCACGCGCTCGGTGCCTGGATTCGGCTGAGCTCGCCATCGCCAGGGGGGAGTTCGCCACCATGGAGCGCCTGGGCATTGTGCGCCGCTCGGACAGCCCGTGGGCCTCGCCCCTGCACATGGTGACTAAGGCTGACGGCGGTTGGCGACCCTGCGGCGACTACCGTCGCCTGAATAACGCCACGACCCCTGACCGGTACCCCGTCCCACACATACAGGATTTCTCCGCCCACCTTGCAGGGGCCACCATCTTTTCCAAGGTAGATTTGGTGCGTGGCTACCACCAGGTACCAGTCCACCCACGGGATGTGCCCAAGACAGCGGTCATCACGCCATTCGGACTCTTCAAGTTCCTCCGGATGCCCTTTGACCTTAAAGGGGCGGCGCAGACGGCTGATGGACTTGCTGCGGGATATGCTGTTCGTGTTTGTCTATTTGGATGACATTCTCGTGGCCAGCGGAAGAGCACCTGGAACACCTCCAGCAGTTGTTCGAGCGGCTCGGTGTGCATGGACTCATAGTCAACCCAGCCAAGTGCCAATTTGGCCTGTCGTCCATCGATTTCCTCGGCCACCACGTCGCTCCGCAGGTGGACGCCATCGCTAGTTTCCCACGCCCCTGCACCGTCAGGTCCCTGCAGGAGTTCCTGGGCATGGTGAACTTTTACAACCGGTTCATTCCCCACGCTGCTCACCTCATGCGGCCCTTGTACGAGGCCCTACGGGGCAAGGAAGCCAAGGACAAGGTGGTCTGGTCCCCGGGGATGGACGAAGCTTTCGATGAAGCCAAGGCTGCGCTGGCCAACGCCACTTTGCTGGCGCACCCGTTCCCTACTGCCCCGGTCGCCCTCACTACGGACGCTTCTGACTATGCGGTCGGGGCGGTGCGTGAGCAGTGGGTGGGCGGCGCCTGGCAGCCGCTTGCTTTCTTTAGCAAACAACTTCACGATAATGAGAGGAAGTACAGCACGTTCGACCGGGAGCTCCTGGGTCTTTACCTTGCCACCCCACACTTCAGGTTCCTGTTGGAGGGCCGCCGGTTGACCGCCTTCGTGGACCACAAGCCGCTGACGTTCGCCATGGCCAAGACCTCCGAGCCGTGGTCCGGGCGACAACAACGTCATCTTTCCGCCATCTCAGTTTACCACAGACATCCAGCATGTGGCTGGTAAGGACAACTTGGTCGCCGACCGCATTAACAGGGTCCGTTCACTTGGGGCTCGACTACGCTTCCATGGCTGCAGACCAGGCCGCGGGTGTGGACTTCCAGACCTACCGGACGGCCACCACCGGGCTACGGTTGGAGAATGTGGTGTTTGATAACAACGTCTCCACGGGTCAAACCCATCCCATGGTGCCCACTGGCTGGCGTCGTCGGGTTTTTGACATGGTCCATGGCCTCTCCCACCCGGGTGTGAAGGCGTCCACGAAGCTGGTCGGACCATGTGAATGTGGACCTGGTGGGGCCCCTGCCACCCTCCCACCGGTTTACTCACCTGATGGACATCAGGACCACCAGATGTCCGGAAGCTGTTCCCCTGTCATTGACCACGTCTGCTGAGGTGGCCCGGGCGTTCATTGGGTCCTGGGTGGCTCGTTTTGGCACGCCGGCTGACCTCACCTCCGACAGGG
>OMKP01080442.1:0-19289 GCA_900302375.1 Bathygadus melanobranchus
TAAAAAAGCTGCTCCATTGCGTGGTCGTCTGTGCTTCACTGTCTGTCTAAGAGCCCTGGTACTGTGTGTCTAAGTGCAGCTGCATTGTGCGCAGCGCATGCCCTGGCTGACTAAGCGACGCGAGATCCCGCGCGGTTGTGTTTCCACTTTTTCATGTCGGCGAAAAACAAAAAAAGAGAGAGAGAGAGAGACACTTGTCGTCAAGGACGTGGAAGCGTTGAGCGTGGGGAGGAAGGATTGGTTATGGCACAACAGCATATAAGACAGTAAAAAAGACATCATCTGTAGCATACTTAAATCTATGATGACGGGTTAACATCACAACAGTATCAAGCAAGGAAATGCATTTTTCTTTGTCAAATGATTGCCAAGTTACAAAAAAGAATCTTGTTTGTAATGTGTTTCAAATGCAAATACGGTTTCCGTGTGACAAATATTAGTTCCTACAATGACCAAGCTTCCCAAACTCCATATTACCAGGACTATTTACAGACAGTCCCAGTTACAGTGGTGGCTTGGCAGAACTCATTACCAATTTAAACTAAAAGACAAAAGATGAAAAGTTCCTGGCTAAAAACATGTCCATGGAACAACAAGGCCCATTACAGCCAACAGATAAACAAGAGGACATTTTAATAACTTGCCAACATTTATTGAGGGCACAATGTCCTCCAATGTCTACAACTGGGGTAAACTGATCTGAGATGAAGACGTATACGATAACAATACCTGGATAACTAGAAAACTACTTAGACTACTGGGTCTGTTCTACTTAAGTCTATAACGCATAGTAAAAGGCAGTGAATTCCGTACCACTCTTCGTCTTTGTGTGTCAGGAAGAAGTCCTGCATCTGCTGCCGACGGAAGTCGATCTTGTACTCGTTGTAGTGCTTGACTGCCTCCGTCTCGTCCACGGAGTCATCCAGAGACACCAGGAACTCCTTGAAGCTCTTCATGATCGGAGGAGGCGGACCCAGGTCCATGTCATGGATGTTGCCTAGCCTGGAAACCCAAGATATACATGAATATACGGTTCTGCCTAGAAACCCCGTACGACACATGAATTTAAGGTTCAATCTTATACAGTCAGTTACTACTATTGACCCTTTAGTTACTTAGATGCCTTCATCGAAAGTGACTTTTTACATACACATTTTATATACACATATTACATGTCACCAATGAGCAGGTAGGGTCACCAAGACAGTAAAGTAAAAGTCTGATCCCTAAAAAGGAAGAAAAAAAAACAATGGAAAGGTTCATATCAGGAATGTGCTGCCCCCCTCAAGAAGGGGGCCTTATTCAGCCCAGCAGGCCTCACCTTGCTTGGATGGGGATGCCATGATGAGGCTGCATCAGGTGCAGGTCTGGGTGGCCCCAGTGCTGCGGGGGGGCATAGCTGGGGCCCCCACCACCACCACCACCACCACCGCCGCCGCCGCCGTATCCCAGGTCATAGCCACCATGGTAGTGGTCTCCACCATGGTCATCCCTGCACACATGTAGACCAGAGCTTAAGTAAACAAGTCATTTAAAACAACAAAACCACAGTTGAAGGTGGATATGTGGGCGGCACTAGCTCAGATGTCCGGCAACCGGAAGGTTGCTGGTTCGATTCCCGCCTAGCTAAGTGTTGAGGTGTCCCTGAGCAAGACACCTAACCCCAACTGTTGCCTTGCATGGTGGACACCGCCGTCTGTGTATGAATGGGTGAATGTGAGGCAATGTAAAGTGCTTTGAATAAAAGCACTATATAAATAATCCATTTACCTACAGTACTACTAATTTCTCATTTAGGAGATGCTTTTAGAAGAGTTCCTCACAGTGAATTCAGATACATGTCATTATAGGCGCAGGTAGAGTTTTGGCATCTTGCTCAAGGCTGCATACTTTTGGGGATTGAACCCGTTGCCTTTGGGCTGGGAGTTGAACATCCTAGTCCCGACACTACACTCTCTTGTCCCATAGGTTATTGGAGCCAAAGTCATTCTTACCAGTCTCTCCTCATGCGTTTCTGCTGTGGGTTGATGTCGTGCCTGGGCGGGGAGAACCTCTCGCGACGACCTCGGTCATAATCCCGATACTCGGCACGGCTTCGCCGTTCCCTGCCGCCCCGGTCCCATTCCCTGACACACATGAGCGGCTACAGTCAGTACACCCGGCTGTTTCTTTAGTGCTCCTTGTGCATCATATGCGTGAGTTATTGGATCATCGTTTTCATTTTACCTGTCGTTCCAGTCGTCCCTGCGTCTGTCTTCTCTCTCTCTGGAACGATCATAGTCACTCCGTTCTCGTCTGAATTTATCTCTCCTCCTGCGATCGTACTCGTCATCACTGTCACCCATCTCCACGAGGAGGCAGGATAGCTAGAGTTGAGGTATGATTAGTTTGTCTCATTCTGACACTATTATTATTAATAATATGATTGTTTTAAATGAAGTTAAATGCCAGGTCAGTATTGACAACAGTAGCGTTGTGATAGTTAGGACGGTTAAATACAGCACCTAGTCTACTACAGTAGAAGCAATAATATAGAGGGGGAAGAACAAACATTTTCTTAGTTTGAGATAGAGATTGAGACTAATTGGGAAATGAAAATCTTATGCCCTGTATGTCTATATAGATATTATACACACATATACTAGCAAAACATAATAAAGGTAATTGTATTGAGGACAGCCGACAGGTCCATGGTTAATGGGGTGCATTTCGGATTTGAATAACATTAACTAATATCGTTAATGCAGCCAATACGACAGGTGAAATGCAGCCGTTGCATCATCAAACAAAAGCCCAGGCTGTGTGGTGCTAGCTAGTTGGTGGGGTGAGACTGTTCTTCAAAGTAACAAGCTCATTTGCACTTTGGAAACGCGCAAAACAAACCCGCTGTTGCAAACGATCACAGCTCTGCAAGCGGTGTATTTCAGAGAGAGGACCGCGCTAGAACTGTTTATAACAACTGGACACAGTACCACGTACGTAGGGGGACATGTTTTACTACAGCAACTTGTAGGAACACGAAGCTAACATTAGCCTAGAAGCTAGCGACTAGCTGCTGATGTCCAAGCAATGAACGCCTTAAAACTTAGATAATTAACACTGAATTGAGCAGGTGCAAAACGCACGAATCACCGTGGCAAACGGCGGGCAACTTTAAATACCTGTTATTTGTACGATTGTCGCGTGTCCTCCTTTCTTCTTTTACCTTCTGCTCAGCTTTTCGGCTCGTGTGATGACGTCATACTCAACCGACAATACCCCTCCCCTCGTACCTCAGCCATGCGGCCCGGATAGGGCCTCAGCTCCATGCTCCCATAATAATACGTTTTTTTTGCTACTAATTGGCCCAATAATATGACATATGCAAGTAATTGGCTTAATATTAAAAAATGCCTACACAGAGCAGTGTGAAGTAAAATGTAGTCAACATTCAATGAACTCATGAAGCTAGATCCCTTGGAACCAAGCTGCAATAATTATAGGCCTGCCAGTAAGTTACTTATATATATACTTATATGTAGTTATGTTTGGTATAATTGTGGGTATGTTCTTTTAATACATGCATGGGGGGGGTGATATAAATGGAAGGTGGCACCACCTGTAGATAGTGTAGCTTCTCATATGTAAACATTTAGTTTGAATAGGAATAGACCATATTAATATGACGTTATCAATCATGTGTGCTGTTGATATTTTCTTAACCCAAACTTATTTTGAATACACTGATAGGAGTAGGAGTTGGGGTGAGGTGCCCTTAAAGGGGAATTTTACAAAGTCGGTTGAACCGTTCAACCGGCTTTGTATCATTTCAATGTGGGTAGTATATGCAAATAAACAATGTTTACCTTTCCTCCATGTTGCCTGCCCCCAGATCTCCTCGCTACCTTTGTCTGCTGAATGACGGCGGATCGTGCATTTCGTGTCATCTTACACCAACTCTCTCAAATGATGGAGTTGGGGTAAGATTTTGCATCTGCGCCGAGTTGCACCCCAGAGACACATAGAGCATCGGCAACAACTGCAGGCGTTTTTCACACTATATCCCTAATGCGGATAGATAGAGATTGCCCACAGAACACAACACGTCAAGTCAATTCAAAGTTCATATTTATCTGCATGAATTCTGGGATAATTATACTTAACTTCAACACTCATTCACTTTACCACTACACATATAATATACGTATGCCTGGCTTAGTGCATTTTCCACCAATAGGGAGCAGAATTAAACAAATACAAAGATTTTATTAAGAAATTCACCTGTACAGATACACTTTCAGATGGATGGTTCCATGTTTATTTTGCTGAACATTTCTTTGTCCTTCCTCTGAATTTCAGCTGCTTCCTCATGTAATCCAGAAGAGTGCTTGGCCAGACATGTGTGCTCCTCGTTCCGTCCTGGACCCGTGGCGGGGGGCTCCGGCTATCTCTAGGTTCTCCCTCCAAACCGTAATTCATCGCTGACTGGTCCAGGGTGATGGAGATGATGTCCTGGTCAAAGGCATAATCTGAAACAACCTATTATCAGCACAAAAGCAATATTGAGTAGTAAATCAATACATGGGATGAATGAAGAGTTGACAATCAACAATACAAATAGATCAATAGAAATAGTAAATTTACAAACATGTTATAGGCAGTAGAATATAGTATGCGCTACAGTATACAATATATTTGAAGTCATTTCAGCCCTATAGATCAAGTAGGCCTACACTGATTTAAAAAGACACACACTTATGAGACCTTAACATTTCTCAATGAGCATGGTAGACCATGGTAGACCACCCCGCAGCATATGTGCTTCCATTAAGACCCTTTGCACTAAACAACCTCTTGAGAAGTAATGACTTTGATGAGTTTGTCTCATAAACAAGTAGACCTATTATATCTGCACAAGTATATCTATATCTGCACATACCGAGTGTTCACATAAAGTGTGAACATTTTCAACTCAAACAGACATTGCTGTATAAATGTCACACCTTGACCTGGGAACAGGATAGCATAGTGGCACAGAGCCACAGTCAGTGTGCGTTTGTCCTTCAATAAAAAGTGTCTACTAAATAGTACTATATTTGTATAACTTCATATAAAATGCCATGTTATCCCAGGTCCATTCTTGCCAGCGTTGGCAGCATTCAGTGCTAAAAAAAACCCAACATTTGAGATGTTGTCACCAACCTGTTCCTGGAGGAGCTCTTCAGAGGAAAGCCGTGCTGACCAGGAGACCAGCAGCAGAAGGGGCAGCCAGGATCCCGGCTTACAAGACCAAGGAGGCAAGGAGCCAAACATCTCTCCTTCCAACTAGTAACGACTTTAGTTGCAGTTTAAATTTGCTCATGCCTCAAGCTAGATTAAAATAGGATGGCGTAGGCAAGCTTGGTGATGGTTTTTTTTTCCCTCCTTGGTTAAGTTTTCATTGTTTCAAGGGATTGCATATCACAAATTGGCTGAATGTGATGTCATATTTCATGATGAATGAATGCCTATATGTTATTCAGCACTCAGCCTTTGATAAGAAACCATGCCCATATTGTTCTCACACACATCCTGCTACTAGAGCTACCAGAGCTATACATGCAAACACCTACCAAGCCGGAACTGACATTATGTGAAAGTAGTCCTCTAATTAACACTTGCTATTCTATGCATGAAAGGCAGCAAGCTGGGTCACGCACAGCCCAGACTCCTAACGGCAACAGAGTTTGTATGGAAGGATTAAGAAGTGAGACGCCTAATCAGTTACAGCAAGTCTCAGAATTACACACAAAGAGTTTGTTCATGAATATTGAATTAAAGAGGACCAACCAAATCCAGAAAAGGCTGGGGTATTTCATGAGCCAAGCTGGGGGTCGGATGAGTAGGCCTATGAGGAGACCGTTTTCAGGCCGTCAGACGGGACGATTAGGGCATTTTGTTACCAGAGATATAGCGTGTGACAAGCAAACTATGTTTAAAAAGATTGAGAAAAGGTTTTTACAACTTAAAACTATTCCGATTATGAGCAGTAATGCTTTGATTGAGAATACATACATACACAATAGTTGATTAACTAAAATAGGCTCCTCAAACATAAAGACACTGGACAACCATCATGTAGTTGTGATCAAGCCATTTTTAATTAGTCAACATAGTGGAAATCATTCTTCATGCATGTTTCAACTAACCGTTGAGTAAAGATTCTGTTGCCAGTACAAAAAAAACAAGAATTTAAAGCACTGTGCAAATAGTGCTCCATCCAGAGCCCTGCTCCTTCCTTCTGCACTGTGTCACAGAGCGACAGATCCAGATCAAATCCACCACCGTCAACCAACAATGCTCGTCAAAGCTGCAGTCGGACTGTTTCTCATATAAAAAGGTTAGACAGGCAAAAGAATGTTTAACTGCAGTTTAAAAAAAACCTTTTTAAAGTAGATTCAGCAGCGTTATGCCCCAGGTGGAACACATGAAGAATCCAGAACTGTGTTTATTGTTACTTTTGCTCAGGATGGTCCAAAGAAAAGCTCACATATACATTATAAATGTTTCTTAACCTAGCTAGAAAAGTGTAGAATGTGTGATTAAAGATGAAAATGTGTGGTTATGATATCTAAGCTATAGGTACCTCAGCAGATGTATCTGAAATTGCAATGCAGCTACACATTGTTTCCAGTCAGTGTATGGCCCATCAAAAATGATTTCAACAAGATCCAGGTGATCAAAATGTAACGTTCCCCCAAGCTGTGACACAAAACGTATTAGCATGTTGTTTCAATTAAGACTGAGTTTAAGTGTTGTGTTGGCAGTAGACATGGCTGGCCAGCAGTCAGACCTCAGCTGACTGCTGAGATTAGTCTGATGACAACATTTCTATTTTTTGTTTGTTGTTTGTTTGTTTTTTTACAAATGGGCCACATAGTCACTGTTGATTTACAAGGAAAAAAGAAAAAACAGGTACATGTTGTCCCTTCAATTTACAAATAAAGGTAATCAAGGCGGCGTTCTTACAGTTAAAAAACATTTCCAGGGTTAAACATTTTGCATAAAATGAACTCCACCAACAGTTTACTAACATTATATTTTCATGATAATGCATTAAAGCCCTTAAAAAACAAACAAATCAAATTAAATAATTCACAGACTGCACTATTTACCCCACCAATGTTTCCGATTCACATGACAAATGTAATAAATCTAGAAAATATGTATATATACATAGACTCAACAGTGTTGAGTAAAAGCAGCAGAAATGTTAACTACAGGAACTCCACTATGAAATACATTTGAGGAAAACCCAGCATTTAAAAAAAAAAGAAACTATTTTAAAAAAGCTTGAAAAGCTTTGAAAACTAAAAGTGTTAAAAAAACATATATCACGAGGCCCTCATGATACATACCGTTGGCCCACATACAGAGAAACCCTTTAAACAGCCTGTTACTGTTCATGAGGAAACTGTAAATCCCATAGAGATATTTGCTTTCTCTAGCATTATTACCACCACTAGATTAATGTTTAGAAACATCTATTCAAAGTGTATCCCCATTACCAGCCTTATATATTTTGTGTAATTAATAAACACAGAACAGTTAGTTTTTTACTGTGGGTTGCATCGGAGTGCCATCATAACCAAATATTAACCATATTAACTCCAATAACAAAAGAAATGAAATGTTCAATATTTCCAGTACATTGCTAGCTTCTAAATGAATCACGCTAGGGCCAGGAGTTAGCAAAGAGTATTGCTGAAGAGTGTTGATTAGCCTCCAATAAAGTGAAATCCATTATTGTCTTTACATTATTGCTTATTACTTCAAACCTGTGTTGTAGGATTTACTCCAGATTTACTCCATGACATGTGATAACATGCTACAAATATCTATGCGCGTCGGGGGTGGTGGAGGCGGGGTTCAAACATTTGCTTTGGCTCTGAAATACTTGACGAATGCGTCTGTACAAAAACGGATTACAGATTGTTGGGGTTAGTATTCTGACACAAACCAAAGTGACGAGTGTTCTACAAAATCTCCACAGTTAAAGACAGGGTCACGGGTTACGACTACAAATGCACACGCGCACACTTCTAGAGACTGTGGTGAGGTAAGGGCACGCCTGTTTACAGAATCACCCTTGGGACAAAACAATTCAGGAAGTCTACTAGAGTAAACAAGGTGCTTGTGCCTACCCCCACCCCTCCCTGCCTCACACCCCCACTCCTCCACCTGGACCGATGAGCTGGGCGGTGTCGTCTTCGGTGGGGTGCGCGTCCTCCCCCGTCTCCTCGCTCTCCGAGTCTGTGATCTCCTGGGGAGAGTAGTAGCCCTGGTAGCCCAGCAGCGGTGAGTCGCAGCGGGGGGACGGTGGCAGGCACTGGGCGGTGGTCACGGAGGTGGTGGCGGAGTAGGAGCCTGCCAGGCTGCCGGACGGGGAGCCGGGGTTGGAGGGCCGCAGCAGCGGCGTGCGCTCTGAGTCGCTCTCACCGCCGCCCTCTGTGTCTCTGCGCCTTGCCGTCACCACCACATCCTCCTCCTCCTCGGACTCGGACTCAGAGTGGTCCGGGTTAGGCCGGTTGACGCGCTGCTTGCACACGGGGCAGGTCTTCTTGGTCTGCGTGAGCCATGGATCCACACACTTGGAGTGGTAAGCTGGAGAGGGGGGGTAGATAATGGGTATATATATGGAAATTAAAGGAAAACCTCTGCAAATACATGTCGTTATGCATCCAGTGTTTGCAAGCAAAAATAAAAAACATCATGTAATTCATTTCATTTAACAAAACATTTTAACATTCACTAGTTAGTGACTAGTGACTTCACAGAAGTCATTCATAAAAATAAAAACTAAAAATAGACAAGATGATAAGACAATAGTTAAACTAACTGTAACTCATTAGAAAATAACAAAAACAGTGAATAATGTATTTACCATGAGAACACGGTAGCACTCTCAGCTTATCTCCTTCTTCATAGTCATCCAGACAGATTGCACAAACATCATAATCATCACCTTAAAAAAAGGAGAACATCAAATACATTCATATTCATAGTTCACTCTTTATGGACCACGCCATCGAGAGTAATGCAGCCATGTAACATGTGACACATACGCAACAGTAGCTCAGTGGGTAGAGCGGTTGTCTGGCAACCAGAAGGTTGCTGGTTCGAGCCGCCTAGCTAATTGTCGAGGTGTCCCTGAACAAGACACCTAACCCTAACAGCTCCTGACGAGCTGGTTGTTACCTTGCATGGTTGACACCGCCGTCGGTGTATGAATGGGTGAATGTGAGGCAAATGTAAAGCACTTTGGATAAAAGCGCTATATAAATGCAGTCCATTTACATGGCAGAGTTGTATTATAAAAAGCATCCTCAGTAGAAATCTAAACTCGAAAGCAGGGTCGCAGGTCATATGCCAAACCATAATCTTTAGAAAGAAGCCCATGAATTAACAAAAGTTTCCATGTTAATTCATTTTTCTACAGCTTAGTATTTCATTGAGTTTAGCCCCAATTGTTGCATCTTTTTGTAGCTTAATATTTTAACAGTACATGAAGGCATCGTTGATTATTGCAATATTGATATTTTTGAATGTGACTTAATGACACACGTTGGGTCCTGAGGCTAGACCAGTTGAGAACCACGGATCTGAAGTTCACTGTCCACCAACTGTCCTTTTGCATCCTGTATTTGCATCATTTTAAATAGCCCCAACAGAGAAGGCACTAAGAACAGAGAATGGCCCTTGGTCCTTGAACCATGTTTCTCGCTAGGGAGCAAAGATACTGCAGACGAACACAAAGAAACATGAGCAAAATGTTAAAAACATGAGCAATGTCACGCCAAGTGTAAAGTAAACACAGGCATTGGGAATAATCAGATCAGTGAACAAGTGCCTCTGGTTCCTCAACATTCCTGAGATGGACCCTCGAGCACTAGCTTGAAATCAGACAAAAGTGTCAACTCGTTACAGTCCATTTCCAACCTGTCTGACATTGCCTTCACGCTAACCGATTTCCATGGGGGGGGATTTGATTTTCCCATACCAACCACGAGAGACCAACGTATCCGCCCGACTCGACATTTCGTCATTTTAAGTCGACACTGATGTGTAGCCATGCCAACATACTGGGGAGTAAAGATAAACTACGATGAATAAATGCCTTCAAAGCATTTCAAAGTAATTGGTACTTCTAATGGATTTAGAACGGCCGCGGGAGCAGCGGCTAGCTTGTCTGTAGCGGTCGCCATTGTTGTTATTACTCCACCTTGGTTCCAGCACACAGCTGTGTGCGCGTTTGTCCCGCTCTTTTTAGACCCCCTGCGACGCTTATTGGATAATGGCTTTTTCAACTGAGAACCAGAGACCAGAATAACTCGGTGGAGTGGCCTGAGTCAAAGGTCTGGACCCAGGCAACTCAAGAAAACATGTTGAGAACGAAACAGTGACAACAAAAATAATCACACCCACTAATCATTTCGCAATCGCAATATGATTTTTTTTTTGTGTGGTGGGACTCGATTAAAAAAATGAATCTAATTAATTAGAGGCTTTGTAATTAATGAATCGAAACTAATCGCATTTTAATCGCATATCAATATTTGACACAAGAAGCAACGTTTTTCGATTTTCAATTCAAAGTTTAAGCAGCAAAATCCTGTTTATTTTAGCTACACAGACCAACAGATCAGTCGAGTGTGGCTTGCTCGTACTAGGAACGTTAGTCTGATCAGCGTTAGCTCTGGCTTCCACGCTAGCTGCGACATGTTTAGCATTGAGGTGATACCGTAGGCTTGAACCGCTCCGGTGATGTGCAAAAATTCTCTTCCGGTGCTTCCATGTTTTAGCCTACAACGCTCTAGTGGGGCTTTGTTGTCTGACGACACCTTGCACCTTGTGCGTCGGTATGATCGGTATGCCTGGAATCCGTCCGCTGAGAAACGTTCCGTGGTGTTTGGAGCGCAAAAATAAAGTGCGATTAAGATGCGGAAATGTTTTAACGCGTTGTTTTTTCTGTCATTAATTAATCGAAATTAACGAGTTAAAGTCCCGGCCCTAGTTTCTTTACCGTATCGTTCAGCCCTACTCCATGGCCAAATGTTCTTCTGCTATGTCACATGTACATTAACATTGCAGGGGAACTCTCTGTTAGAAGATATCCTTCAGAACATCCAGGATAATCACTAGCAGTCTATCAGCATGCGGATGGCAAGAGGGTGCCTGGGGTTACCCTTTCTAAACTTGTGGATTGGAATGCGCTTCAGTTGTTCCTTGGACAGGCGATTTTTCCTCATCCGTTTTCTGTACTGCACACAGCGTACAACCTGATCAAATCAGTACAAAGAAATCATTAAAACAGTACAACCGATGTGGACGATCATAGCAATAACATCATCTAAAAAATATATATTGTATATATTGAATACTAATTTTAAAATCAACGGTAGTGAGGTGTTCCATACAGAAGAACTGGCGAGGCGGTTGGAAAACCATCGCCATGGCAACACACCATGACCACATACCATGATGACGCCCATAACCAGCATGATGAGGCCCACCACTCCGGTGAAGGGAATGAGATAGTACACAAGTGGGAAGGCAAACTCCGGCTTGAGGATCACATACGCCCTGGACACACAGACGACAAAATGGAGGGATGGGACTTTTTAAAATACGTAAGGCGGTTGTTTTAAAAGCAGCCAGGCTTTGCCTATTGGGTTGCAGTGACAAAATAATCTAAAAAACATATCGTTATTTTCAGATACATTCAATTATTGCTTTTATATTCTAATACTGGACTTTAAAAAAAAAGTCCTGTCAACTGGATTGTCTTAAAACCAGCCAGGCTTTGTCTAATGGGTAGTCATAAAATAATCTTAAAAACATATTGCTATTTTTAGATACATTCAATTATTGCTAAAACTTTTAAAACAAACAAACAACAACAACAACAACTCAAATATGTATTGAAATTGAAATAAAAACAAGAGGTGCACCAATGACTTACCCTCCTTCTGGAATGATGAAGTTCCGGAGAATTTCTGAAGCATAGTGGCTGGTGAACACTGAGGGGATGTCGATCTCCTCTGCGATGGTTTCTACACACAGATCAGAGCATTAGTGTTTGTATGAAGCCTACCATACACACAACTTGAGGGGAAGAAGACATATATTTCTATGAATATTTTTGTGTATGTGTGTATTCTTTTCGATGCCTTTTTTTTGCCTTTGCCTTTTACTTGCATTGATTTCCATTTACACAGTTTACATTCTTGAACAGAGCAATTGTCACAGAAACAATTACCTGGGATTAATAACGTATTGTGAATCTGTTAATGCCAAACGGCCATCTTGGTTCTATAGGCTAGCTGGGTGGGGGCCGCTAGGTGAATAAGGCTCCATGAATGAAGTGCATCTCCCAGAGGAGGCCTCACCGTTGCTGTAATTCATATTGAGCAGGGTTTCCGAGTACATGTTGTGTACGATGGCAGCACTATAGCCTGCCTGCTGGGCGTGCAGGACCTAGGAAAAAAATAATGCCATCATTTTTGTCTGTATGGGCCTTATTCACTGCCACTGCCAGTGACCAACTTGGTTCTATACAAATAAAATAAATAATAAATACAATACTTTTTTTTTTTTGTCATACACCCAATAATTAAAATTAAGACTTGACATTGCAGCAATGACTGACCTTTATGTCGAAGTTACATTCATAACGTTTGATCAGAACTATGAATTTAGTCAGGTTGACGTCGCCTGGGGGGGGCAATGGAGGCGGGTCTATTGGTGAACAGGCATTCATTGGACGGGATGCCACCAACAAACCCTGATGGACGGGAGGAAGTACATTTGCGTTATGAGGGAATCAGCACCATCGTTTTGCTTTGAGCATGTTTCACTTCTTCTTTCTTACCATTAGTCCCTCTTTGGGGAGGGAGGATCCAAACAACGCAGGCAGGTCCTCGAACAACATGTCGGTCATATTTTTATAATGCTAAAATAAACCAGACGGAATAAGGAAATATTTGTGTGGATTAGAATAAGATGTATTTTATTCATCCCAGACAGGAAATGTGGGTGTCATGGCACAAGTAAAGCACAGTAATAACAATGACAAAGAGATAAACAAGATTAAAATGCATTATTGTCATCATACACTATATGCATGTGAGGAAAGTGACTTACTGCGTAGATGTAGGCGTGTGTAGGCGAGGGTGTCAATGTGCAGCACAACGCCAGAAAAAGGCCCAGCCGAGCACCAACGTACCACACGCCTAGATTTAACATTGTGCCTCAACGATGGTGGTAGTGATCTGTGGGAAAGCATGAAAAAGAGATAAGTATACATAGGTCGCGACTAAGAGTTGAAGGTTTTATAGATTACAATAACCATCAGGGCATCTCCAATACGACTATAATGTTGATCAACAAGTGTTAGTTTCATTTGAAATCTAACATCTATGTACCTAAAGACGCATGACTGTTGGTTTTCCAATAGCTTTTGTGGTTTGTGTATAATATATACCCGCTACCTTACTACCTAGTATTTTACCTCAATAAAACTACGCTTTCATTGTAACCCAATGTCACCCACGTTGCTCGCGTCTATTCAACACGACATTTGCTCATATATGATAAGTGGATGCGCATTTTCACTATAGTGGAGATATTTCCTTCTAGATATTACTAGAGCAACACAACTTCTCTGGGAATATCCCATTGTTGACCTTCAGGTCCGCTTGGGACATGGCTTTGGATCGTATCGGTTTATTGGGGAAGCCTGAAGTATGAAAGTATGAAACGTAAACGGTGTAACTGAATACACGAATCTGAATATCGATGGATTTGTTGACCAACATTAAAGCCAATTATTGACAAAACTACATACCCTTTGTTGGTATCCTGTTCCAGCTTATATCCGCGGCGTGTCGGGTCCTGTTACATGTCACCCTATCCATAAACAACCATAAAACAAACCGTTAATCACAAACCCTTACTAAGTAAGTGTAGGGAAGGGTGACTCTTGGTGACCCATGAAACCACAAGATATGGATTATGTTCAGCTAAGGTGATTTAGCCAGTTGAGTGAACGGAGTTAGCTAATGTGTGTACAACAACCCCAACCCAACTGAGCACGCCACATGAGGCGAAATAAAATACGTACACGTCTAAAGCAACGATTGATTGAAAAACGCCGTTCTTTGTCTGAGATACCTCGAATTGCTTCGCGTTAACTTTGTGGTTGTTCGTTGTTGTTGTTTCTTCTTCTAGTTCTTCCTTGTTTATTTTAGGTGTGTAGGTGTTGTTGTCGCGTTACTACGACGCCCTGCTGCCCCTGCTGGCCCGGAGGCCAAAGACCATTTAAAATTAATTAGCCCGTTGGTTGTGATGAAAATGTTATGAAAATAAATTCAACAAAAAAAAATCATCTTTGACTTTGTTACATTTTGGATTCAATTGGTAGTTTCTCATAATTTGTTAATTTCAAAACGTTTTATTTACCAATCATATTTAATTGGGCGAATGCTAATGTAGTGTCACTAGATAATCAAAAGGGGTCACTGTTGAGCATATTATTTGTATATGCAATATTTTATACAGTAAGATCATGTGAAATCATGGTGGAAATTGGGTAGGAATCGATTGCTTTGTTACAATACAAACAAAAATATTTTATTGTGCGCATGGGTATGCTTATTTTTATGTTAGAAGTTAAATGGGTTTAAAATGGGTACTGGAGTCCAAATTCACAATATTGGAGACAGTGGCCTCCGCCCACCCCCTCCTCCCCAGACTTCAAGCTCACGCGTGTTGCCAGATTGACCACAATGAACGAACACTAGCGTAAGACGAGCCGTGTGCAACATTATATGAGACAAGCGCAAGTATTCTATTGTGAAAAAGAAATTGATCTGCTAATGTATCCGTTTACAATTTATTTATCGTTTGCAAATTATAAACTAGCTACTCTGTCAATGTTAGCTAGATGCATGGCTGGCTTATGTTTACGGGCACACAGATACAACCTTACCACCATACCATGTTAGTGGTATGTTTAGCTAGTAACACCTAGTAACTTTAGCTAGTAACTCAATTTGCAACACCTTTAAATGTCTCTTCTGTTTTTAACCTTACATGAAGACTATATCTTAATGGATTTTCATATGAAACCAGTAAAATCCAGTTCTGGATGACTAACTCTGGAGAGATTTTTATTATAATAGCTACTTTAAATAGCTATAGCTATTTATAGCTACTTTTATCATTTTAATCATTTTCATACAAATAATTTGGGTCACTTTTATTCTGGTGAACATTACAAGTGCTGTGTCAGAATGAAGCAAAGCAGATTGAAGCAGATCAAGCTCATTTATTCAATATTTAAATCAAACACTGCAATATGCAAAAATGGCAAGATGTCAATTCAAAAAGAAAAAAAACACTTGAGCAGTTTTATGCAATAACATAACATAAGAAACCATTGCTTCTCTGAGGCGTATGAGTGTGAATATCCAGGCCCAATGTCGGAACACAGGCCCCACAGCATTGCAATCCAAGATGGCATCACTCAACCGAGCCCTCATGACAGCGCTCAAAAGAAATGAGACACACAGCACCTGACGAGGAACAGTAAAAGAGGAACAGTAAGAAAAAGAAAAACCCAAACAGTCCATCCATTTTGAAATATTGAAATGATAAAAGTTTAAAATTCAAATACTTACTGGAAGTCTTTCCCACAGCCCAGAGGCCCGAAGAACATTTCTGTCGGGAGACAAACTTTTCTACAAGTCCCACTTAGACTGGGGCAGGACCAGGGAAAGGCAGCCGCCTCATTCTCAACAACTGCAGGAATAACGGATGGATGGTTATTTGTATGTCTGTCTTTCTTTTTCTATATATTTATTTTATTCTGTCTTTTATTCTTTCTTTTCCTCCAAATGGCTTGTGTGAGGTACAGCACAGATAGTACAGTGCAGAGTACAGATATAAATATTAGCAGAAGACCAGAGGCCTGATTATAGTATAGTTTTACAGCATGGGGAAAAAAACTACAGCCTCACTTTCAATAAACACAATCCTTCACCAACACAGAAATATCACACCGAGACTTAGAAGAAGATGATCAGGACAATATAACTCGAGAATATAGAATCAGGATCAAGACCCAAAACCATGACTTACAATTCAGCGCCAAGACAGCCAGGAGAACCAAAACCCAGACACGGTGACAAAACATCCTTCCACTGCACTGTTACCTCGATGCTGTAGCGCATTAGAATGAAGACTCCTTGCGGGTTCAGCTTTATCTGTATCTCAGGGAGGCAGTTAAGTTAAAACCGTACAAGAGCCACTATTCTGTTTTTATTATAGGGTTATGCCAAGCCTTGAGAGAACGTGCTGTCCTTAATCACATTTAGGATAATTAGAAATCCAAAGACCTTGTGACCTGCGGTTGTCATGGGACAGAAGAAGACAGAAAAACACATTTTCCCCCCTAATTTAAAACTCATGTTCCCTGTAAGGTATTTCGACGTGAGCAATAGTACAGCTGTTTTGTCAAAAGAAATCATTCCTCTGGTGGTGATCACTCACTCACTCACACACACACTCACTCACTCACTCCATTGTGATGAGGTATATGAATGAAAGTTAGGAATAAATACAGTTTCAATGGAGGCAGGCCTGGCTTCAAAGAGCCATTGTCGAAGCAAGTCAAGTCACGTATGTTATTTACGGTGTTATGTAAGTGTTTTTAGCTGTTATATCATGTACGTTTTTCAGTTGTGGCACAGAGCAGCACAAAATGTATTGTAATACATTTAAATATTCTGAACAATATTCACCTACTATGTTAATATATGGCAATATTTGTTTCGTATTGGCCGTATTATCTTATCTATAAGTCATGACATGACATGACAAACTTGAATGTCAATAAACACGATGGAACCTTCAGGCTCTGGAAGTCTATCGGGAACATAACAGGTCATTAAGTCTATTTTGTGTTTTCAATCCCTGAGGAAGGCCATTAAATGTTACAGTTAGGCCACACATGATTGAAGCCTTGATGGCCACCAGATAGAGAAAAGGGAGAGAAGGTGAGAGGTGAATCTTTCACGGGACACCGCTGATGTAACATGACTCTCATGAGTCTCACAAATCAGACTTTAAATGTTACTCTAAACCAAAGTCTGATTTCACGCAAACGAGCTCAAAGGCCGTTTTATTTTATTTCCCTTCAAATGTCCAATCATGTTACATACTGTATATACATATATATAATATACCAATATACAAAGTTATTATTACAATTATTGAATTATATACATATATAGGCTGTTTGCGTGCCACTTTTGTTTCATATCTGGCAACTGGGGGTATTCTGAGAATAGTGAATCACACAGACCAACACAAAAACAGACAGAACCCAGAATGGAAATTTCAAAGGAGAACATACTGGCTGTAGCATTGTTGTTGGAGAAGCCAGTATTTAGACTTGTTTCCTTAATCTCTGATGACATATGGTCATTTTAGGATCTAGATCTAGTACAGTAAATGTGTTACATATAGCACCTTTAATGTTGTCATGTCTTATGTTAATTGACAGATATGTATGTTGCATGCATATACATTAGTTTAGTTGCCTTTATTGACCTTTCAACATGATCACAGGTTCATATAGACAATTGTCAAAACACAGATTTTCCAAAAATCTAATCTAATATCTCAAAATGTACTAATTATATCACATGTCCACAAAACTTTTCAGATTACTTTTTTATATTTCTTTATACTAGCAAGTGTTATGTATCTGTTCGCAATCCCCTGGGAGCAATTAAAAGCAGTTAAGGCCATTGTGGGCATGGAGAAATTATCAGGAGAGAGCACAGGACAGGGGTTAAGTGACCTGCACGCTGTCTGATGCAACTTTGATGAAACCTACTATATGCTCCCACAAACATATTTACAACACTCTGGCAGTCCATTGGTCTAAATAATAATAATAATAATAATAATAACACACACGATTGTAGATATATAATGAATAAACAGTGTAAAAAGTTCATGGATATTTGTGTGAAACATTTGGATATGATCTCATTCATTTTATTTTTCAAAAGGGATGAAGCAAAAATCTGATTTTGATTAATAAATAACAATATTGTATATTGTATGCTTTTTTAATCAACTAATAGTGCCACACATCAAGCACATGGATTTCAACAAATAAAATAAACCTTTAGAAAGTAATTTACACAATGCATTCTTCAACATTGTTTTACAGTATGTGATACTATTTTACATTAAAAAAAAAAACATACCAAATATATTACAAATGTGTCTATTGGTGATGTACATTGCATCCCAGGTCGCCTATTTTACTATGTTGTAGTATTTTACAATATTTCACTGTGTTGTGTATATTCACTGAGTTTTGTTTGTTGTGTCAAGTCTTTATTGATCCCAGATCAGACAATCAGACATTAGATGAATCGCCATAGGAACAAGCCAATTAGATAATCAGCCCTAAATAATAAGTAGGGCACCTCCCCCCATGTTCTATAGCTTGATTCGGCCCAATCATTTAAATGTCATATGATCCCATTTCCACAAGGGAATACACAATACACGAGGCAAGTACAAATACACGTGCAAAGGTCAATCAATTGAGTTGGGTGCTGGAGACTGCATTGCTCAAAAAGTAAATTGTATGCCTGTTTATTTTTTCTCAGAAATAACGTATACAAATTGTATAGTCGTGTGTGTAATTTTTGTTGTTGTATTCCGTCAGGTCCTGGGCGCATTTCCATCGCCATGACGAATTCGTCTGAATTCGGTGTGAGCACATTCATAATGACCGCATTCTCTGGCATGGAGAAGTTGAAGTCCATGTACTTTTGCATTTTTTTCTTTCTGTACATAGTCATCATTGTTGAGAACACTGTATTAATGGGGTTGATCTTGCTGCAGAAAAGCCTGCATGAACCGATGTATTTGTTGGTGTGTAACCTGTCTGCTAACGGCCTGTACGGCAGCACCGCCCTCCTGCCCGTCTTGCTGAAACACATCCTATCGAGGTCTTATGAGATGTCCGTGTCCAGCTGCCTGCTGCAGGTCTTCAGCATACACACCAATGGCATTGTTGAATTCACTATACTTGCAGCAATGAGCTACGACAGGTACGTAGCGATCTGTCGCCCGCTGCACTACCACACAATCATGCCTCTGAGCAAGGTGTGTAAAATCATCACCCTCACGTGGCTTGTCCCTTTTGTCACTTTCCTGGCACTATTCTCCTTAACTCTCAGGCT
>OMKP01080443.1:0-15192 GCA_900302375.1 Bathygadus melanobranchus
AATTAGAAATGTTAAGTTAAAAATGATAAATATAAATATCTGTGACCTATAAACCTATAAGACCTATAAAACTAAACTAACTTAAAATGCAAAATTATAAATATAAATATCTGACCTATAAACAATAAGATATAAAAACAGTTGAGCAGATATAAAAACAGTTGAGCAACTTGAGTCTCTTGCGGAAGCAGGTCAGTGATTCTGCTGTCCTGAGCGCTGTCGGGAGGTCGTTCCACCACTGTGGTGCAAGGACAGAGAAGAGAAGAGATTTGGTGGAGCGACGTTTGTTTGTTTTTAGTGATGGTGGTACCAGGCGGCCAGCTGAAGTGGTTGAGCGGAGTGTTCGAGCTGGGACATGAGGTTTGACCAGTGCTTGGAGGTAGGTGGGGGCAGTTCCACTGACAGCCTTGTAGGCCAGCACCAAAGTCTTGAACTTGAATATTGACATTGACAAATTCAATTAATTCACTACACGCAGTAAATGTATTATTATAGCCCACAGGTATACCCTGCAAAAGCTAATAACGTCAATGTGTGATTGTGCTATTAATAGAGATGTATATTGCTTATAGATGTGAAAAGTAGCCTGCTGTCCACAGGGGCCATACTCATCCAGATACTTATTTTGTACTCTGCGATGGAGGAACTCCATGCACACTGCTTTGCACAGTTTTGCCTTTCTCCTTTTGCACCTGCTGAGAAGAATTGTAGGTGTGGAGACATTTCAACCCACCAGTAGCCTACTCTATGTGGTGAAATGACATACAGCAACATTTAGATTTAAAAAAAAAGCCCAACTAGATTTACAATGATCAATCATGCACTCATGCCACGGATTTTGAGCAGCTGCTGAGCTGGTGACACAAGAGGACAGAAATGACTGTTTCCCTTTGTTTAATGATTTGATGAATAATTACCACCACTACACATTAATAGAGAAAAACATTATAAAAATAATGATTTGATGACTAATTACCACCACTGCACATGAATAGAGAAAATCATTATACAAATAATGATTTGATTAATAATTACCACCACTGCACATGAATAGAGAAAATCATTACACAAATAATGATTTGATTAATAATTACCACCACTACACATACAGTAAAAATATATTAGAAAAATAATGATTTGATTAGTAATTACATTTACATTTACATTTAGGTTATTTGGCCAAAGTGACTTACAATAAGTACATTTGTCAAAAGAGTGAAACAACAATAGCCTATATCGCTGACAGTACAGTAAGATTTGAAAGTTTCAAGCACCCACCAATGCACATGAATAGAGAAAAACATTATAAAAATAATTATTTGATTAATTATTTGATTACCACCACTGCACATAAGTGAATACAATTATAAAATGTATCAATTTAATATTATGATGAACTATCATTAACTATCTTTTTTTAATCAGGTTGTTTTAATCTGTCAATAATTAGTTCTTCATTCCTTGTGCAAATTCTGCGTTTTAAATGCTCATTGAACATCATCAATTATTCAAAAGTTACGTTTTTTTCTTTCGTCGTAATAGCTCATTAAAATGCCCTCGAAGTCATACAACTTTATAGGGGCGTAACTTGAAGGGGGCGTAACTTGAAATGGGCGTAATCTTGCAGGCTACTGACCTACTGACGGATTCTTTTGCACTCTTCCTTACGAAAGCGGGAGATTACGTAGAGCGCATGCGTAAAATGTGCTGAACCCGTCAGTAGTGATGGGAAGTCCGGCACTTTTCAAAGATTCGGCTCCCTTAGAAGAGCCGGCTCTTACGGCTCCCAAATGGCTTTTTATGCATTTTTTTCGTAGGTTTGTTGTTGACCCTGCTCTGAAAGATACTTTCAATTTACAAGTTCTGCACTCAGCTTTGCAGTCTCCAATGTCGTTGAAATGCAGACAGATGCTGCTTCTTTTTCTGTTTTCGCTCATTTCTGAACTTTTTCCCGACGCTTGGATTTAAATCTGGCTCCCCCGTCTCTCTGTCGCTCTGTGTGTACCTGGCCTGTACCACTACACTCGCTGTCTTTGGAGACATAATGGTATGATCCTAGTCTGTCCTCGCATGTGATTGGCCGCATGGTGTGCCCATAAAAATAAAGTCCCGCCCCTACCTGCATTGGATTCTCAGCAGAGCTGAGCAGGAGCGGCTGAAGATTCGGCTCTCCCCGACGGGAGTCGGCTCTTCTCGTTCGCTAGAAAGAATCGGCTCTTAGAGCCGGCTCGTTCGCGAACGACACATCACTACCCGTTTGATTTGGAAATTTCGTTTGAAAATTACATTAATTGGAGGAAAAATATAATATAAATGTAATTATTATTCTTTTTTTTTAAGAAAATGCCTGGGTACACACACACACACAACGGCAGAATAACAACTTACTACGCCCAACTGATAGTGTTGTGAATTCATCCAGATGTTATATAGGAGCTAGGAATGGGTTTTATTTTTAGCAACTTACGTATATACATATATCAAGTTCAGAAGTACCCACTGGTGCGTATGCAAATTGCAAATCTCAACTCGAGGTCGTTTCGTTTTTTTGAGACGATGACGATAACGTCCTACTTTCCCGTTCGCCCCTTGAACGCAGCATTAGTGCTCTAGCGCCATGTTAGCTGTGGCTCCGATGGTAGCAATTGATGCTAAACCTTTGTCATATTTTACCTACAGTAACGCTTAAAATCACAGCTCCGGATGACTACTCGGCGTGGCCATATCCACACTCGACATGTCTGCGGGGATGCCCGGGTAACTGCACGGTGTTGGTGTTTGCGTTTTTACTAGCGAGGTTAACGTATTAGCACCGAGGCTAGCATAATAGCAGCTAAGCGGCTAAGTGATCGGTGGCCATGGGCTAGGTAGCCAAGATCAAGGATGTAAAGGTGTAGACCCTGTATACAATACATGACGGGATGGGGTGGGATACTTTCCAATCCAACTAAAGTCTAGCTGAGATAGCCTGCCCAAGATGACTTGCACAATCTGAGATCTAAAAGTGGACCTAAGCTACATGTTGTAGCTTAGGGAGTTGTTATTTAAACCACATTCGCTCAAAAATGACGGGTACCAATGCTTTCCAGGCCCCATGTTCATTGCACGTTAGAGTCGAATGAACGGATTAGTTAATTAGGTTGCTGTAACTGCTTGTTTTAGTTCTGACATGGCAAAGGATCCTTTGCCAACCATTTAAATATTAATATTAATTGGCAGCTTCCCGCGTCAAATGTACCGTATAACGCTATATGTGATCACTTTGACAAGAACACGGTCTTACAGAATAAGAACTGAAATGAAATTTTGAGTTGAAACGTTAAATAATTCAGATATACCCTAACCTAGTATATTATTTGGCGTTATTAATGCAACGTTCATGACGTGGAATTATTTGGTCGTGTGTAACCATTACATTTGCTCATTACAAAAGTGCAAAGTTACAGCTCCGAAGTATTCAGTAAGTTAACCCCTTATAATTAGAATAATGACATCTCCAGTGAAGCCACTGATTTGCCACAAATATTTATCTAATCATATATCCTATATATTTTGTAATATATGCAGCTCAATGATGCCTATTTTTGTGTGAGTTTATAGGTGAGGCCCAGCGCCATCGCTAAATGACCGACCGTCTCTACAAACAAATTAACTTTTCACAATGTGCGCGTCTGTTCATGTCAGCATCTGCATTCAATATGACAGAAAATATAGGATAGCGTGAGTCCGTCCGTCATCTCACTGTCAATCTCCGCATCTGCTTACTTAAAGGTCCCTTTACCTTTAACGTGACCACGGAGGAAAACAATCGGACAAACGAAATCGCTACTGATGTACAAATGAATTTACGACGCATATATAATAATAATAATAACAATAATTAATAGCATTTATTTAGCACTGTTCAAGACACCCAAAGCACTTTTATATACGGCATTTTCCAATAAGGATCGCGGCGGGGAAAAAGATAGTTTCAACCTCATATAGCCTAGTGAAGACGAGCGTATGCTTCATCCTGCCATCAAATCCTAATCCTAACCCATTTCAGTTTTATAATGGAGTTTCACTTTTTAATCCTAGTGTAAAAAATAGGTGTGCAATTGAAGCGTTTTTTAATACATCCATGTTTTGGAGATGTTATTAGACATGTAAAAACAGCCAAAGTAGTTCCTGGGACTAAAAGTTACTTTTGGTGGAAACGCGTCTTAAAATGTTCCTCTGACAGTCATCTTCTCCTCTGTGTTAGCCCACCTGTCAGCAAGCTGAATGTCCTGGTGAACAAACTCCATGAGTTCCTGGCACATTCTCCAGTAGAGGAGGACATTCCAGAAGGTACACCACTCAAACAAGATGAAAATCCTTGATTTACTTCCATAGCAATTACTTCTTTTAACAATGATCAGAAATCAGTTAACCCCTTGATCTACTTTAAAGGAATAATACAGGCTAACACAATTTGACATTGTTATAAAACGTTGAACATCGATGTCCTATTAATTCGGTGTTGGGTGTGTATTATCCATGCAGTCTATGGTATTATCTGTTATAGCTCCTTTTTTTAGTGCGTGGATGCGTGCGTTGGCCGGACTCGTTCCAATACCAGTAATTCCTCTGATTCTTTCTCCTTTGTTAACGTGATGTTTCATTTATTCCACGGTCCTTTACAGTATTCCTTAATGTCTAAACGTATTATGATCTAAAAGGTGAACTTCAACGATTTTCAACCGGCTTTGTATCATTTCAATGTGGGTATTATTTGCTAATGAACCGTGTTTACCTTTACTCCATGTTGCCCTCACCCAAATCTTCCTGCCACTTTTGTCCTGCCATCTTACCCCAACTCTGTCATTAACTCCATCAAATTATGGAGTTGGGGTAAATTACTGGGGTAACCTTTCAGGCACCGTAATGCAGCACTTATGGATGCATCCACCATAAAACTCAACAGAAGAAGAACTGAGAGGACAGACTGAGATGGACTTATTTCGGACTAAGTTCTGTAGACGGACTTATTTCTGAATCTGTCCAGTTTCTAGCTATTCTTGAAAACAATACCTTGTTTGCAAACAAAATCAGTTGTATCAAATCAATTGTTGTATCGATTGTTATCAAATCACCTGAAAAGCATTGGTGCCTTAAGATAAACAGTCGCGGTGGAGTCTTGTGATTGGTTTGCTCACTCCACATGAAATTCTTATATCAGACGGATTTAGCTCTTTACCCTTTACCGACTTAACCCTTTCCAGAACACAGCTGTACTGGCTGTTCCGGGAAATGTCACTAGGTATTGAGATGGGAAATTGGTGGAACATATTCTTTTTCATATTTTGCTAAAGAAATGGGATTACCTGATATGGAGCGTTTTAAGCAATTTGTCACTGTCGTGTTTGGCTTCCCACGATCTGCTCCAATGTGCTATTTTCCTACGTTACCCAGAATGACTTTCTCTGCCCCATGTCAACAACAGGAGGCAGCATTCTGTAAATGGTACCTTTTTAAATTGAATGAATGAATCAAATGCATTATAACGATATGTATAACAGGCTTAATTATTCATTGTGAATGATAGCTAGATATTTGACAAGGGCTATCAAATTTCGACCGTCTCTTCATGGCAACGGCTATGGGATTAGAGAGGTGGTGAGTCTGCTGGGACAGCTAGCCTGACAGCACAAACGTTAGTCGCGGCTGAACTCGCTGCGGCGGCTAACTAGCTTAGCCATTGGTGTGTTCTACAACACTCAATGGCAGTTTTTCTGTGCTGGTTTTCGATCCTGTACTCCTCGCTTTCATTTAGTGTTGAGGTATAGCCAAGACTTTTACCAAACCTGCATACCGAACATTTCGGTATACCGCTAAGGCTAGCAAGTTTATGCTCAAAGAAAAAAGTTATCCATTGAATCGCTGCCCGACTGGTCCAGGACTACATGTCTAATTCTAGATGCATTGGCCATATCCTTGCTCCCCCTGGGGCCCGTTTCCTCTTTGAACAATGCCATGCTATGGCAGCTGTATGCAAAGGCAAAGTGCATTCTGGATTTACAAGGCTTGCTGGCAAAAATGTGTTTGTCCTCTTATGAAATTACTGATTTCTCTCCATTGTAACATTACAGAAATGTAATATGCAGTGATTCTGAGAGAGAACCCCTGAGTTGTCATATGGGAACAAAGCTAATATCTGATACTTCTGGTTGATGCTACAGTGATTTTAAAGACATACTCTCCTATTAAACCTAATTTTAACTACTACAGCAATGTCTCAGCAAATGTGTGACGTATTAGCATCTACAGAAATCAAGTTTAGCCGTAGAAAAGGGTAAAGTAGGACCTGGGTGCATCACCAATAGACATATTTTAACTATGTCAAAGTGTTTTAGGCCGTAGTTTTACTTGAACTACTTTAGCTATTAATGAAAATTGGTTAACTCATGTTTTTCCACAGGTCTTAAAAACGGGGGCCATGGTTATACAAATTCAACCAGTCGGACTGCTGAGGTGATTTATAAACAACAACCTGTACTTTATTACTTAAAGTATATATATATATATATATATATATATATATACTTTAAGAGGGCTAATGAATGTTTGCTCATATTGAGATAACACATAAACATGTAGTTGAATTGTTGCATTTCTGAATCTTTACAAGATATAAGATATAATAAATAAGATATAATAAACTTTTCTCACATGGGACATTTCTGTGTTCACAGCCACAGAATTACAAGGCAGTAAAACCTAAAATGTACATGAAGAATATGCAACAGATCAAATCCTTATTATATTATTTTGTAATTATGAATCTTCTGTTACCGAGCAATGTACTGTCATAGTAATTAACATCACTGATGTGGTGTCTAATCTTAGGCACCAAGAGCCACAGACTTGGCCAGATGTTCTGGATCAAAGAGGTTAGAGGGCTGTTAATAAAAAATAAAAGAGATTGAGATGATAAAGTGTTTCAAGTGCTCAATCCTTCCTTCATTGTTACAGAAAACCTTCAGTTGTTGTAAAGCACTCGGGCTTGGATGAGTCAGGGGAGTCCAATGAAAGTGAAGAGGAAATAGAACCTCCTGTGGTTGGTTCAAATGGACACCTGGACATAACCAGACTCCCTAAAGGTGGGTATTTCAACAGTTCTGTTTCTACAGAGGTTAAACAGAAGGCATTCCACCGGCGACGCCGATAATTGCATGTGTGTGTGTGTCGCCGCTCACAAGTGTGTTTGAAGTGTCTAGACCGTGTGGCAAATAAAAGGACCAATGTCCTCTGATTACTATTACTAACAGTCCTATATTGGAGGACATCCTTTATATCAGAGTCAGACATGTAGTAGTCCAAATGTCTATGGGAATTCATCTGGGTGGTGCAAGTGTGGGCATTCATTCAGGGATCAAAATACAAATCTAGGATTAAAAAGCTTCAATAAATTGATACATTTATAATTAATTAATAAATACAGTTTATAGACCAGGAAGTGGTCTTGAGGGAAACCATTCGCCACAATTTCAAGTTTCCACTGTTTGTAATATTAACCTAACCCTAACCCAATGAACTGTGTGCAAGGACAAGGTAAAGTGAGATTTGTATTAAAGGTCTTCTTTAAATGGCGTGGGTGTGTTCCGTCACCACACAGGAACTGTTCTGGTGAGGCCTGAGGCAGTGGACAACGCCAGAGATGACTTCAGGGGTCCAGAATTCCGCAGGTCTGGGGTCTCCAGGAGGGACTTCAGCAGGAAAAGAGGAGGTTGGCTAATGCTCTGGAACCAAAATGTTCTCTGTGTTCATTTTACACTCTTCACCAGGGGTTCCTAAACCTTTTCATCTAGGGACCCAAAAGTCAAATTCAGTGTGTCTGAACCGCACTCTCAGAAAACAAAACGGAATTGAAAACTGCACCATGATTCTACAATCATGGCGTGTCATTCTTGGCTTTGTGTTTTGTAGCGGTTGGTCATGAGATTGTGAGCTGCACAGCATGCGGCCGTCAAGTGAACCACTTCCAGAGAGATTCTTTCTACCGCCATCCCGTCCTCAAAGTACTCATATGCAAGGTGAGCCTTTCTGCATTGGCATATATTTATTACCAGGCCCGTAGCTTTAATGACACAATAATGATTGTTATGATTGGTTTAGTGAAGATTGAAGGAATTTGTTGTTCGGGCTTCTGTGTTAACTCAAACCTTCTTGTATCTTTTTGTTCTCAAGTCTTGCTTCAAGTATTACTCGAGCGATGACATAAGCAAGGATGGAGATGGAATGGATGAGCAGTGCAGGTACGGAGCACTGTAGACACCAAAAAGGGTTCGAACCAACGTGTGAAGAAGACCCAACCTTAATGTGTGTTTCTGTGTTCTACGCGCAGATGGTGTGCTGAAGGAGGGAACCTGATCTGCTGCGACTACTGCAGCAACGCCTTCTGTAAAAAGTGCATCTTAAGGAACCTGGGTCGAAAGGAGCTCTCGGGTATCCTGGAGAGCAAGTGGTACTGCTACGTGTGTAACCCAGAGCCTTTGCTGGATGTGGTGGTGGCCTGTGACAGCGTTCTGGAGAACCTGGAATGTCTGAGCCAGCATCACCATCGGAGGCACCAGGCGGAGCCAGAGAAGGAACTCTACGACATGCTGCCCCCGTTGCCCCAGATCATATCCTTCGAGAAGTGGAGCCACAGCTCCATGGACGGCAATGTGGTGTTCAACTACAATGCCTTGGACATCCCCAAGGACCTCATGAAGAATGCCAAACACCTCATGGACTCCACCAACACCCTAAACAAAACATTTGTGGAGTTTATCAAGAGTGCGAGAAATGGCAAACGCACTTGCAACGGTCGCCCGCTGTATCTCAAGTCCTTCCTGCTGGTGCTGAAGGGCCTGAGGAAGTCCCATGCTCTGCTGGAGGAGAGCCTGAAAGAGGAGTTCTGTGACGTGGACCTAGTCAACTGCTGCGACAGTGTTCTCCATGAACACCTGGATGCAGAACAGGAGCTGCCACAGGAAGCAGAATCAGAGATGGACCTTGCGGACGTACGTTGTTTGACCGACCTGCAGAATCTTGCCGCCGAGCATCTGGACGAGGATGACTCTGACTCCAAGTTGCTCACAGACGAGGTGAAGTCATTTTTCGCAGCTAAATCTGCCGGTAAGGACGCAGCTCCGCTGCCACAACGGCCTGTGCTCAAACCCACAAAAGTGGAACTGAAGCTTTCTCATGGTTTGCTCAGCATGAAAAAACTAGTGGTGAAACTCACACCTGTGCCTATAGAACAGCAACAACAAGCAGCTTCTCTTTCCATGGGTGAGGATGCCATGGTCTCCATGGGGGCCAAAGAGACATTGGGAGCAGAGGAGAAAATTCAAGACGTGGGCATCTGCCTGAAGAACGACGGAGAGATTAAGACGGAAGCCCCCGCAGAGGTGGGCGAGGTGTCACGGCCAGAGGAGGAGCTGGACAACAGGAGATCTCCCAGGGTGAAGACCACGCCCTTACGCCGTCCCAGCGACGTCAAGCCCAAACCGTCCGTTTCCACCAATGACAGCGGTAGCGACTCCGACCCAGAGGGCGACGTGGATGCCAATCTGGTCTCCGATGCCTCGGCCCACGAGAGGGACGACTCCGAGGAGTCAGACGAGGTGCCCGCTGCCCTGCTCCAGCGTGCCGCCATGACGCACAGCTCTGACGAGGTGGCGAGTGACGAGGACACCATGCGGCCCACGCTGGTAGAGAAGAAGTGCCTGATCCGGCTGTCCACGGCCACACCTCTTTCGCCCAAAAGGGTTTACCGCAAGCGCAAGATGCTCTACTCGGAGGCCAGCGAGAGGAGAGCCAAAGCTCAGAGGGCCGGCTCGGACTCGTCCAATGACGGTTTGAAGGAGGCAACTTCCCCGATTCCCCGCGTCGACCAGCGAGTTCCTCCAGGCGACCAGTGCGCCGCTAGTGCACCCATGCCGTCCGAGACTTCCGACAACCCAACCAAACACCCGAGGAAAACCCGGGACCCCTCCTCCCCTTCCTCTTCCTCCTCCATATCTCGGAGCGAAGGAGAAGAAGTAGAGCAGGGCGTGGGTTCAGGATTGGGGAGTGACTCTGATGACCAGCGCATAAAGCCCATCACGGAGAACGTGTCCATACTGGGAGCTTTGGGTTTCCAGCAGTCATCCGGTAAGACCTCTTCTGCTTTTACTCTGAAGTATATTGTTTTTTTGTCTGAGATGGTTTAAATGGCTAGTTGATGATGTTCTCTGAGTTGATGTTTAGTTCATGGTTTAAACGTGAAAGCTTCCTCGGAGTGCAGGGCTCGACAGTAATGGCTGCCAGGTTACCACTGGCAACTATTTTGAGAAGTTGTCAACAAATTCTTGGTGTTTGGTTGCACCTGAATGAAAAACAAACAGGACATTTGTGTAGCATCTTTGAGCTGGAGGAAAATTATACGGCATGCATGTACAACATACACTTCGATAAGTGACAAAAATGGCAACCATATTTTCAGTTTCGGCAACCAGAAGCTGATGCCTGGTTGCCAGCCTGGCAACCTCTATTAAAAGTTAATGTTGAGCCCTGGAGTGTTAAAGGGGAACCGTCAACTCTTTCCCATTAAAAAAAATAAATAAAAAGAATCCTGTAAAAGCTGGACCACTGTTGTTTTTACTTTTCACTATGTTCAATTGTGATTGAAGATGGTAATACGTATATATTAATACGATATTAATACCTCAATAGATGATTCCTAGCCTATTGGATGACCTATTTAACTGTTATATGCGTGGTTGGTGTGTGTTGTAATAGAACATCTGTTCCATGTGTTGTTTTGATGAAGGTGATGAAGACCAGTCCCACTCTGGGCCCTCTTGGGCAGCAGAAGATGATGATGACCCAGAAAATAGGTATGGTTCAAAAACTTTGGACGTAGTGCCTCATACAAGCGCTAGATGCAAGCAAAAGCCTGAAAGGCCACGCCTCAAGTCCCGTCCAAAATCTGACCGCCAAACCACCCAATCGCTGAGCCCCAAACCTAAATCTGGCCACAAACGTACCCATTCACTATGGTCCAAGTCCCTCCCCAAACCGTTCCTCAAAACCACCCAAACGCGCTCGAGCCAGGCCAGACCAAAACGTAGCTGCAGTAAGTCAAAAGGAGTGAAATACTCCTTGTGAGGAGGTGGCACAGGTTTCAACTTAACATGTCAGAAAGCCAGAACTCATTTCTACTGACGTTGTGACTCTGTAACTGTCTCCTTCATCGTTTTCTTTTCTTTTTAAGCAGTTGGCTTTTTCGGCACACTTTTTAATTTCCGTGAGTGTAGAGAAGACGTTGAGAACGTGACATGCTGAACGTGTTCGAGTGTTACATGCTTTAATAGACAGTATTCTACTTTGTTTTGTTTTTCTCTTGTTTGTCTGCCTTTTCAGTTTACTGTGTCACTGTTAACTTCAAAGTATTTCCACAAAAGAGGAAACATAAAGAAGCCGTTATGTAAAGATTAGGTAAAAAAACTGAGTACTGTGAAGTATATAGGTGAAGTATGCAAGTTTAACAGCTCTTGTCATGTCGTTTGGACATAGTTCCAAGATCGAAGAGCGATTATGATACCAACCAGCACATTTAACAGATCATTAAAAACACACAAAAGTTGGGCTCTTCTTAATGATTTGAGCTAGACAAGCGCCTTTGCACATAGAAACTTAGATGCTTCACCTCATCTTGCTGGTAATGTAACACAGAGTAGACCCAATGCAAAAGTACTTGTCCTCGGTGAAGGCCAACGTGATATTTGTAATTAATTTAATAAATTACACTGTTGGATAGGATTATTTGTGAATACAACATGAGTCCTTAAATAAAGGAGATTTCATACTGCCGTGATAGTTGTTTGGTTTTATATCACGTAGGTGTCATGAAGTCCTGTTTAAATCCAGACACTTTCCTACTTGTCTCTTGGATCAAAAGGTGTTCAACATTTAAGATTGAATTGCTTGGGTTGATATGAATGCTGGTGTCTGTTACGTGGGACCAATGTTTGAATAGACAACAAAGCCTTTAACATTCATACTTTTGAATTATTCTATAGGGAAGATAACACTAATTAATCCCAGACCCACCTTCCTGGGGAAATGGCTCTTTTAAATGTTTTCTCATGGAGAACGAATAGAAAATCTTGGGTATTTTAATTGGTCATATGAAGCTATGCCATCGAGGATGAGAGAATCACGTTTCCGTCGACATATTTTCTAACTTGCCTGTCTTTACGTTCCTTTATCATGCTGTTAAAATAACATTTAACATTTAATAACATTTGTGGACGTTACTTGCCATTTTCTTATGTACTGCTTCATACACATGCTGTGGAAAAATAACCCCATCTGCCACACCCCCTATTGGACCATTGATGTGATGTAACAACATGTGTATGAAGCAATACTCTCATATATCAGGATAATAACCAAATCCTCTGAATGAACTATGAGACGAACGCGATGTATGATACGATGTGTTCGGAAAGACTAGTTTTAGTCTGGTATAGCTTTTTTAAAATGACAATTCATTTTGAATCCCTGAATGTAGAATCCGTTACATTGTGGTAATGACTATTTTCATTTGGTGTAGAATTCCCTATGATTATTATGATCATGTTCTTTCATGATGTGTCTTGCCCAGCCCTGTTCAGATCCCTAAATGGTTTTAAGCACTTACAACCAACATCACTTGTACTTGGTGTCTGGTTAGCAATGGGAAGCACATTTCCACAGCCAATGATCTGTAGGCTATAGCAGTTAGCATAATGACGCTTAGCCCTTAAAGGGGAACCATCACGCTTGGCTATTTTCTAATATAAGCGAGTACTGCTTCATACGCATGTTGTGAAAAAATTGACTGCTCCCGTGAGCAAGTTCGACCATTGACGTAATTTTTCCAAATCGGACTGCTGGAGAACACAAATCGCGGACCAATGTGTAATCTTAGTTTACCCTTTTGTTTTTAGACAACACTACCACTTACTGAACTTGATACGATAAGTCAGAATTCGGAAAGGAGTTTTAAGTTTTAGATACCAAGTCTCATTGTCGGACTTGGGAGCGCAGTTCATTCCTTGTACACTGTGCGACGAGCCGCATGATCTAACGCTACCATAGCCGCGTCGCGGAGGCTAGCGATATGGTAGTGGCCAGTGCTTTTTGGGTTTATATTATTTGTGACTGTCTTTATTAACATTGTTTTGCAAAGCGAATGGAGGCATGTCCAAATTATGTCACGACAGTAGGCTGTATAGTAAACTACTGCTTCACCTTTCTTAAAAGAATCTAAATAACCTACTATACTACACGTTTCGTTATTTTTATCACCAATACAAACTGGCTCTGCCTCAACTAGTCTCGCAGAGCCAGCGTTTCCATGGCGACGTAGTGCAAATGAACCGACTAGGCTTGAACCAATAAAAGCACTGAAATAGAAACGACTAAATAGCTTGGGCCCTGATCGACCACATATTCAGGGTGCGCTAGATGATGGCTTTTGAAGCCTGTGGTGAATGTGCATTTTTCAGGTTCAATGTAGCAAAGATTGAGTGAACTCGGTCCTCGAGATTGAAATCAGCTGTTCTGAAACTCCCCACGGTCCAGGGAAGGGCTCCCTTGAGTCAGACTTTTGGTTTAAGATTAAACATATCCTAACCTGCTACATGTATATCCTAACCTGAAACAGGGCCCAGGTTAAAGGGACACGCCGAGATACCTGAATTTGCGTTTGCCTGACTTAACCAGATTTTTCAGCGCTGTGATTTAGGCTATAACCGTTGGCGCTGTTGTATTTACATTTACATTTAGGGCATTTAGCAGACGCTTTTGTCCAAAGCTACTTAAAATATGTACATTTGTCCAGAGAGAGTGAAACAACAATATATCAATGCAGCTGAGGGTACAGTACGCTGCTTCTGTCTGGGTGGTCTACACAGAGGGTCGTGACGCAGAACAGCTGACAATATAACCGCACCAGCGGCACATCACAGCTAGCCTAAATCACCGAAAATATCGCCGAACTATGGATGTGTTAGTGGACAAACTACGATCTTGTTGTGTTGTTGCTGGCACTCGTTTTGAATCAGCGGCTATTCGGGGAAACGCGTTGGAAATCTTTGGAGAGTAATTAAAAGTGTATTTGGATTTCCATATATGCAAAATGTTGCGGATGACCCCGCCCTCACCCTCGGCAACCCGCCTGTTGTCGAGTTGTTTTTATTTTGATCTGATCTTGTCGGTGGACGGTTCTCTGCCTATGCTCCTCAGCTGGCCATGTGGCTGTGGGCTGATTGTGATGTTGGTGTTGCTTCCTGAGTAATTGGTTTCATGTCTCTTTCTCCTTTCTCTTCCATATGCTTTCTGCTTCTCTCTTCAAAGATGAGGACCCCAGGCTCAGGCCGCCACTGCCTTAAATAAGCGGGGAAAACTCGGGCGCATTCTAATGAGTACGTTGTTAGCGTTGGTCCGCCATCCCCGCTGAGCTCGGTTCGGTAGAACGCCGAAAAACCTTTTCCTCAGCCGAGAGGGGGGTTTGTGTCATTGTGTTTTTGTTTTGTTCTCCTGAGCGTGCAGAGTAACTCTGCGCCGAGCACAAAGCGTTTGTGCGGTGGGGGGGAGGGAACAAAGACTTGAGGTGAAACGAAGCTCGCGGCAGCGGACAAAGGAACATTCGAACAATGTTGTGTTAAAACATATTTACAATGCTAGACATGTATTTGTGTGTACATTATATCCACGTGTCACCTGTCATGCATGTCTTGGCATCCTGTTTTTGATGTTTTGTTTCAAAGATGGACCGATGTGAGCTTCGTGGCGCCTGGTTGAATGAAAATCTTAAACAATCTCTGTAATAAATTGTTACATCTGATGTCTCTGGTCTTTTTATGCGTTTTATTTTTTTATACGTTTTTATGAACAATATTATATTTTGATTATTGTTCTATGTGGCAGTTTAGATGCAGAGTATGTACCTCAGATCATAGATCTGTGATACTGGCATTCAAAAGCAAAATATTGATGATGTATGACTCCCAATTTGTTTCCACGGTTACTGCTTATTTACATTAACAAGGAAAGGAAAAGCGTTCATGGACATACGTTTGAATATAAGTGAAAACTGAGCCCTTACCCCGGGAACTGTGCATTGAAAGACATTTTCAGAATAGTTCTCTG
>OMKP01080446.1:0-12455 GCA_900302375.1 Bathygadus melanobranchus
CTTAATTTTTCGCTTAGTTTGATTATCTGACACAAAGAAAGAACAATATACAGAAGACAATAATAACAACGTTGGCGTTATGTTCCTAAGAATTTAAGGTTTTTTTTCCTGGTGGGCTGGGGCATGAGAGAGGAGAGAGCTGCCATGTTTCTGTCTATAGTTTTTCCTTAGTTTTTTTATTATTGAATAACTGGATCATGCTCTTACAACATAGATGTTTGATTGCAATAGCAGATACATTTATGGCCTAAATTGTTTTCAGTCTTTTAAGAGCTATTGAAAATGTCTAATGGTAAATCACTGTAAAAAGGTTTTATTTTATCCAGTGAGATATACAATTCAGAAAACGACATCACAAAGGGGTTATATATTTTTGGTTGCAAGATTGTTTTTGGGTTGGGGAAGAATTATATTTGCTCATTTTAATTTTTTAATAGGTTACTGTAATAACTATTTTATGCTCTTTTCTGCATTCTGTTTTAAAATGTTAATTGTAATAAAATTTCCTGGATTCAACTCAAAACTTTTAATTGTTTGAATACTCAATGAGCAAGCAGAAGTCCATCAGATACTGTTGTTTCATTCCATAGGCAGCATGTGCAAACTTTTTTTTTCAGGATTTATTTTTGAATCCAACTACTATTCCTTCATTAGAATTCACTGGGTCATGGCAGAGGTTCTTCTAAACATGATTACTGTAAATATGTCACCTGTCACTCCGTATTACTGTTAAGACGCAGAACACAGATCAGTTTTTTGACACTTGGTGGATAAGTGACCTTACTAGGTCTGGAAGAAGGTCCTGATGACATTCCTCTCCCCAATCCACATGCACACTAACAAGTAGACAATGGAAGGAATTCAAATAGATGTGACATGGTCAGGATGTCATTCTTTAACTCTGATTTACTTTTAGTTTAGATCCTATTTAATGTTTGAATTAGTCTTTTTTTTTTTTAAAGAGTTGTGTGCAATTATTTGGACTAATTGTGTACTTTATGTGTTGTCATTAAGCAAAACATTTTATAAACAGTAAAAAAAAAAATAAAAAAAAAGATTACCCCTTTGAAATATATATTTATTTTAAATATTTAATTACAAGAAACAGGCCCAAATGTCTGCGATGTTTAAAATAAATTGCTAAATTGTGGGCCCCTTAAAATGTTAATCAAAATTTTAGTCAGACAGCATAGTCAAAGCTTTAGGTTGTAGGATATTTTGATCTAAAAAAAATACTGCCAATGTAGAAAAGCAATACATACAAGACATGGTTATGGTTGTTAATTTTAACCAGTTTCCCAACTCAATTGTGTGTTTAAATTTTATTACAGGAGAGAACATCAGAGTCCAATGCTTCTGTTGGAACAGGATGGTTTTCCAGCTTTCACAATGTTGCTATAAATGTATGTAAAATAGCCTACAGGTGCCGATAGTACCTTTCTAGGCTTCAGACCGAACTCAACTATTTAAGCTGTCATGTTTTGCCTTTTGTAAATCAATAAATACACATTTTCAACAGCTCAAAGTGAACAGTCTGTCTTGATTCTAGTAAAAAAAAAAAAAAAAAAAAATGAACACCTAAAATACTGTTATGAAGCATTTTCCCACATCAGTCTAATGACCTAATTAAATTACAAGAGGACATGGTATGGCTAGTTCTATATAGAAAGTATCTTGTAGGCCTATTGTATGATGTCCTCCAATTTCGTTAAGTGCTGTTTTATATGAAATGTCCCGATTCACATTAAAGTTGGCTTGCTGCATTGGACTGCCGCAAAATTTGCATGGCACAGCACCCCATTGACTGGTGGATGTGGCCTAAGTACTTTTTCCATGTCGGAAAACAAGTTAAAAAAAGTAGAATGTTGTGCTTGGCTCGGCGAAAAGTAACCGTACGGCACTGGGGCATTTCTTTACATGCGACATTTTGGCCATGCAGACCCTCACACCTTTATGGACATGTCAAGCCACTTCTAAGCAGTCAGGACAGTGAGATGTTGCATCCAGCAGTCTCCTGGAGGTGCGGGTTGAAATAATTTCAGATTTCTTTTTGATTACCAATTCCAAAATGTCTGCAAAGTTTCTAAATAGATTTTCATTTCTAAGCCCTGTAAGAACACAACAATATTTTGCAAGTTGAAGGGTGTAAACAAACAAACACAGCAGTAGTTCTGATGGCTTTTATTTTCCTCTTATAGAAGTGGAACCTACTAATCAGCCAACTTCATGAACATAAACATCAAACCAAAATCTAATGTAGCAGCATAAAAAAAATATTTCAACAGTCTACATAAAATGGTCAGTGACATTTGTACATTATTGACTATATATTACTATAACTGTTGGAGATCACACCATAGAAATTAAGCTACATGTTTTTTTCCAATGAACAAAATCAAGCATGCACAATTATGTGTTTAAGTATAATACAATGTCAATTGTAAAAGTAAGGTAAAAATCTTAACTGGTTGACATTTTGGACCACCCTTTGGTACAGCATACACTACCTTCAAAACAACTAATGGAATAAAAGACAAATATCCCCAGGACAGGAAGGGCTACAATGTGTCCATTGACATAACAAAATGAACTAAAATATCATTTTAGTTCCTTTAGTATCATTTCAGCTCAGTTCAGTTCAGGTGTTGCTCAAAGTAGGAAAATAATGTAGTAAAGAAGATGTTTCCAATTTTCCTGATGAAGTGAAAAGTAAAAAAAAATCGTTATAATAGATATTGGGTCAGAATTCCTGTCATTTCAGGGTTAGGGTTAGCTTGTCAACATCGCCCAGCTTCACAGTCAAAGCAGCCATACTTCAAAAGAAATGTACCATTAAATACTACAGCTGTCGACCTCAGTTTAATTTACAATATTTTATAGTAAGTGATTGCAAAAGCCTAACTTACTCATTAACTGGGACCCATTGGGTGTCTACTCCACTGGATTTGCGATATTGACTGTAGTGTGTAGTGCGATATTGACTGAACACTCTGAACTGTTCTCCTCACTGGATGCTGTCAGATGAGAAACGTTACCCGGGAGTTGTTCTTGGAACCTGGGAAATTAGAAGGAAGTTAAGTTGTAGGTGCGACAGCTAGGCGCCATTTCCTGAGATTACAAAAACTGGAATTATCATTCACTATTTTCACACGTCTTGAAAATCAGTGATTAGTAAGCACACAAATTAGTAAAACTAATTCATCGTAATTATCAAATGTTTCATTACCCCCCCCAATTAATTTTATGGTGTGCCGCCCCTGATGATGCATAACTACATGTAGGCCTATGTGCTCCTCACCACTACACTACAAAATATGTAACAAAATAAATAAATGAAATGACTTGTAATTTGTAATTAAGATTTGGTATTTCAGTGTCGACTTAAAATGGCAGATCATTTATATTGTAAAAATGTGTGTAGATGCTGTGTGTAGATGTCATGAAGTTACCTCAGTCCAAGCAGAATGTCTATGTAGCTGGCATGTCCAGCATCCACCAGTTCCTTGGACAGATAAATGCCGTCGACCAGGATGTCCACCTCCCATTGTCTGTCATCTGAAACAAACTCCCAGAGGAATATTTGGAGGTAATTGTGGCACACAAGTTCCTGGAAGAACACCGCTGCTTCATCTGTCCACTGCCATGTATCTGAGACTGGGTTCACTCCCCTCAACGAGCACGGGTAGGTCACCTTTGGCAGTCTCTTAAGTGCTTCCGGAAGAATCTTTACTTTTTGGTAGCTGCTGTATGCCAGGTATATGCAGTGGCCATAATCTACAAGGTTGATTACCACTGTGTCTTCAGCATGTACAACCTCCGCCCTGCACCATTTGCCCTTTGTATCTGAAAACACCAGGCAACATGAGCCAGGGACAAGGTGAGCTTCAGGAAGAGGCGGCATCTCACTGGGTAGCTCTTCCAGCATGGCAGAGACTTCGTTCATAATGAGAAGGGAGTCCTCCATGACGACATGGAAGTCGAAGGGGGTGGTCACCGTGGTGGCAAAGCCACAAAACACCTGGCCCTTTTTGATGGGGGCAAAGGAGAGTTGCTGTGGGAGGCTAATTCCTGGTCTGGTTTGTTCTTGTTCATCTTTAGAATTTGTTGTTATTTCTACCATTATGGTCTCTCTGAGAATAGCGTCTTCAGAAAGCTGCCCTGAATTTGTAACTTCTGCTTGCTGAATGAACGACTTGTTCATGGCTATTTCTACCAGCCAGAGGTTGTCGGAATCGAAGTGGGTCTTAAACAGCAGCTTCAAATCTTTGCCTACAAGCCGTCTGAGTGATTCCAGAGCAAATTGTGTCATGAGAAAGCCAGAGTTATTTAACTTGCACAATACTGCAAGGCCAGAGACATGTGCAAGGTCACTGTGAAACTGTCTTAATGAACCACAAGTAGTTTCTATTGTTAGTCCATGATCTACAAGGAATGGCCAACACTTGGGTTGGTCAACATGCACAACAACGGCTCTGCTCCATTCATCCTTGGGTCCTTTCACCAGACACCTGAGCCCCTCTTTGACTTGCTCATTTGGCAATGTGTCACACTCATTAAGATTTGTCACTATGAGACTTTCAATTGTCAACAACAGATCTCCAGTCTTGTTCAGCCTCACATAAAATTGTCCATTCTGAAGGACTGATAAAAGTGTTACTTGTTCCATATCTAGCGTTGGAGTTGGTGACCGGAATGCATCCACAATATCCCTCCTCACATCTGAGGATTCAGAGGTTCTACAAGACTTCCGTGATGCATTTGTATTGTCAGGCATTCTACCTGGCTTTTGCAAACACATCATTAACTTAGATTTGGTTGGCCTATCAGAGGACTCAGGCACTATTATTTTCTCTTTGGTAGAGACTGTCACTTTGTCAGATTTCTTTCCTTCCTTTGTGAGACAGCTTGGCTTTATAAGCTTTGCTTTTGTTTTATATAAACTCAGATTGAGCTCAAATCCTTCTTGTTTAGGTACACTGCTGGTTTCAACAGCACCATCAGGTACTGGAACTGAAAAACATGCTTTTTGTTCAAGTATTTCAATCTTGACTTTCCACTGTGTGCCAATCCAACCTACAAACTCAACAATGAGAGGTTTATCTATTATAGCATCCCTAAAAGTGCTGTCCTTTTCATAAGTGCTTGTGTTGAGTAGGGAGCATGGTATGCTAAATCTAGGCTGACAGATCAGTTCGCCTGTCATGGAGTAAATCTTGTCCTTTCTTACGACTGAAAGGTTTCCGTAGTCCAGGAATTCAACTTTGAAGCAGTTTCCCTCAGAACCCTTGATGACAGCTCGGTACACAGCTCCATCATAGTCATATTCTGCCAGAACACTGTTATTTATGTCTAACTCCCTTGGTGTGCTCTTCACCAGAGAAGCTCTGCTGGAGTTGAGGACCTCCCTCATATTCAGAATATTTGTTTCATCCTCTTGCAGTTGAAGGAAAAAGTCACCGACAGTGTTAATGTGTGAGGCATAACATAAAGCCTTTTGACCTGGTTTAAGTTTTGCATTGGGCAAACTGGAGAGTGTAGGCAGTTCAGCAATGCATAGAGCTATCTGGTGTTGTTTGGTTGTGTTTAATGTTGGTGACAGTCTTTTGTCTTGCTGTTGGCTTTTTAAGCTATTACTTTGAATAACTTCCTTTGGGGTGACTTTTGGTTTGTTTGAGACTGGTGTGAGATGATCTTTGGTTTGTGTGAGACTGTCAATATCCTCAATGACTTTGTTATTAATGTGGACATCTCCATGGAACAGTTCAACAGTCACTGAACCATCCTCAAGCTTTCCAACTACAACAGCCCTCACTAGCTCATTGAGAAGGGTTTCCTTAAGCCACTGTGTAACCCAGGCCAAAGGCTCCTTTTTCGGAACACAAGCAAGGCTACATCTCACTGCCTGGATGGGAGTGTACAGCAGTTCTGATGAATGTTTAGGAATAGACAAGACGTTGGTCTTCTCTACAATGCATGTGTTTCCATAATCCACAAAGAACACAGCAAGATACAAAGAGGACTGGACAGGTTTTGCCAGGCCCCGGTACCATTTGCCATCAAAGTATTTTGCCAGGCACATACTCTCTACTGGGGCTGCATCATTTGCCTGCAGTATTTTCTCCTTCTCCTCTGAGATTTTGGTTTCAAGTTCTTCAATGATTTTACTATTCCTGTCAATCTGGCAGTAGATGTCCCATGCACCACTTACATGTGTGACATAGACTAGCTCCTCATTCCCGCAGCTCAAGTTGAACAATGAGTAGGAAAAAGAGACAGGGTAGGCAGAGGAGCAGTACTTTGATTGGATATTCACAGGCCTCGCCAAGCCCTGCCCAATTAGTAATTCTGTGATACTATGCTGTAACTGAGAACTATGAAGGTCCACAACAGTGCACAACCCTTTGCCTTTCACCCACAGCAGGGAAGTCAGGCTACACGTTAAACTGACAGAGTGGTCCTGCACAAAAACTCTGAAAAAGGTGCACACCTCAGTGCTCCATTCTCCACAGATCTTTGGATCGATAGGTTCTATCAGGTTGTAGAGGCTGCATCTGAAAGCTTGGGCTTCAAGTTCAGAGTACTCTGGCAGTATATGCTGAAGTTTGTGCTCCCCAACTTGTACAGTTGTGCCGTTATCAACTAAAAATACACTGATGTGGCTTGAACTTTTCCTTTCAGTGATGCAAGCCCTGTACCATTTGTCATCTTCAGGTGACTTGGCAATGCAAAATATGTCACCTACATGAACAGGTATAGTATGTGTTGAGTAATACTGCTGGATTTTGGCCATCAGTTCTTCTAAAGCTGAAATGTTGTCTGACACTTGGCACCAGAAGTCTGACGGACATTTAATGCGAGTGCATCGGACAGGCAACTCACAACCAAGTTTGAACTGCAGTGTTTTGATGACAATAGGATATTGAACATTTGGAGTTACTTTTTGAGTGAGTGTACACGCCGGTGTTTCCATGGCCTTCTCATCCCTTGGAATGACATTCTGATGTTGTGTCCTTGTACTTAATTCCTGAGTCTTTTTTGTTGTTTTAGTTCTAACAGATTTATCCTGCTTCACAGACTGTGTGTATTTCCAGGATTCTGCTTGCTTACAAGAGATCAGGAGCTCTGTAATGCTGTGATTACTTTCACTTTCCATTGCGAAGAGGTCAACAACAATTTTGTCTTTCCTTTGATGGATAACATGGACCATCAGGGATCTGTTTGATACAGCTCGCCTGAAAAATTGACTGCTAGCTGACGTCCAAACATCAGTTAGTGGCATGATATTACCCAGAGTGCAACTGAGGGCAAATGCTGCTTGACTCACAAACTTCTCTGGTACTTTCTTAATTAACATGTATGGAACTTTCTCTGTATTCCCAAAATCAATGAATAGTACCTCAGCTCCATAGTCAAGCTTGTGTTTGACTAACGCTCTGTAAAATTGCATGTCATGCTCGTACCTTGCACAGCACATTGTTCCTAATTGAGGATTCTCCAGCACTTGTTCGTTCAGTTTTACTTGACTGAAGTGCTCTGACATTTGCTTCATCATGTCTTCAAAGTCGCTGTTGCGTCTCTCTGTTCTCAGCGAGAAGTCGTTTGGACTGATGACATGAACTACATAGCCCACACATTGAGACTCTGTTGTAAGACCTTCAGCTCGAACTGACGAGCGCAAAACATGAGCCATGACAGTTTCACAGCACATATCGCCACCCTGTGGTAGCACCTGTGCACACTTATACACCACCTCATGTTTCAAGCTGGAAAGCTCTTGGGTCAGCTCTGGTTCTTTCACAATGTTGTCTTCGTTACAGAGTATTTCGATTGAGTAGATATTAAGTTTCCCATCCAAACTGATGATCTTAGCATTGAGTACACCACTGAGTATCCCTTTCTTGAGAAGGCGTAGCTGCTTATGTTTCCAATCCTTGTTGTGTTCAGTTACAGAAGAGAGTGTGCATGGAAAAGCCATAATGGGCATTGACAAGAAATCAGGTGGTAGCCTGAGGATGTACTCAACTCTGACTGATTCACAGAATCCGTAGTCGACAAAAAGTACTTGCACTTGGGAGTTCACAGGCAGGCACTGCACAAAGCCTCTGTACCATTTTCCATCTTTGCCTTTCACTGAGCAAAGCAGGCCCAGGTTGTCTTGTGGTGTCTGATTTGGATTATTCATTGTGTTATGGCACGCTGCAGTCAACCTCTCTGACATTACCTGCAAATCTGATGCAGCACTGCTCATCTGACAGTAGAAAAGGCCAGGGTTCACTGCGGCAGTTACTTTCAATTGAGTGCATGTTCCAGCACTCATTTTTGGTTTACAGAATGAAAGAATTCCCTCAAGTCCTATTCTACTTGAGGATTGAGAGTAATTTTGTCCCCTTGTCTTTGGAAGGATGAGGTCATGGACATGTTCCATATTCTGTTCAAGGGGCCACTCTGTAAGCATCTGAACTAAAAGGAGGAACGTGTCTGTATCCACATGCTTTCCAAAACCCAGCCTAACAAGCTCTTTGTTAATATCAGTGGCCTCCAAAATTATCACTTTATGGGGAAGGAGGGCATGAATGTACCCTGTGACATTTTTTCCAATCAGAGACGAGAGGTACTTTCCTGTGACAGAATCCCAGCAGTCCTGTCGTGGCAGCACATTGGACAAAAAGCCACAGACAATCTTTGGCGGAAGATCAAATAGATAACTTGAACAGGAAGACATTTGAGAAATGTCCACGCTCAAGACGTCGCCATGGTCGATGAGGAACACATCATACCCATCTGCATTTTCATTTCGAACCTGCCCTCTATGCCATCGCCCTGATATTAGATCCTCAACCAGGCAAAATTCCCCCATTTCCACTGAAGCTTTTGTCTCTTTTGGTGTGTTCTGTATTTCCACCTGCAGGATGCTGTAGTCCAGGTCAGACGTGGTGAAGTAATGGCCCTGGAAGTATATAAGGGATGTTTCCGTGTTCCAGTCCAAGTGGGTTAGCTTCAGATTGATTGGCCATAGGGAAAATGTGGCAGAATCTTGAGACCTATAAGATACATTTTCATATTGCTGGGTTAGGAAACTCCTGTGCGTCTTACCAGTCTACAACTTAAGATCAAATTTTTTATAAAATGTGATTAATTAATTACAAAACATCTATTAGATTTTTTTTTTTTTTTTTAAATCACTTGACAGCCCTAATCATTATACTGATCACACTGAAATACAGCAACAGCATTGTTATGGAAGTTGTGATATCTGCATTAACGACTTAACAGATTTTAGACACTGATACAAGCTTGTTTTTACAATTGATACGAATTAAAGGAACAATTAACTAAACAATATAATATTCTAAAATCAGTTAAGTCATTTTGTGAACGACTACTCAAGTAGTCTAAAAATGCCTAGAACTCTGAAACCAGATTGTATCTGATATAGTTTAGTTGGGAAAAAACAATCATGGCCACAGGTACATCACCAGTGTACCTCATAGCTCGGTGTCGGATATATTATCAACCACCAAGCCTCCTTCCTTCCTTCCAAAATCTGTATGATGTTAAACTGGATCAAACTGAAGAGATGATATCGCACCTGCACCAGCTACTGTCAATATGTCTAGCACAGTCATCAGAATCAGAATTGATAGCCATCTTTGATATCACTAACAGCTAAACTCTGCTGTTTTATCTGGGGAGTCAGAGGCTGCCCACTCTACAAACTTCCATGTTGTAACCAATAATTGACAGAAATTGAATGAGTGAACTATTCCTTTAAACAATTCGGTTTTCAGATGCAGATGTTTAACAGAAAAGCATTCAGTCCAATTTAAGTGACTAATCAAATTGCCTTTTTCTTTGCATCATTACAACCACTTGTTTCAAGCAGCTTAACCTGCCAATAAAGGCTTATTATTTTATTAGCAGCTTTTGTTTCCAACTTACTTGTGACCATTTGAGTCCAGCCTCGACATTATGGCAGCTGCACTTGAACCGGCTGACACCTAAAATAGAGATTACAAATAGTTATTATTCGTAGTTATTTTCCGGGCTTGATATTAAGCATTTTCATATATGTCCCTCAGACAAGTGTTAGGGTTAGTACATTTACCAATAAGTCACTTGTCCAGAAAAACAATGAAAAATGTAAAATTCTTGTGTAGTATTATCAGTTTATTAAACAGCAACACAATTTACTTGAAATTAGACAGGTTAAAGGCGCTGTAGGTGTTATTTATTTGTTAAAATAAGTGTTAAATAGCTCTATATTCTGACAGCCATCACTGATATAGAGTGTATGGTCTCTTTATCGAATCAGGAGAGAGAACTCCACAAAGAGGTGGTCACAGGCAGGCAGCAGGATTTCTGTGTTGACTGACAATGGTGCAACAGACAAAGCTACCGATTCCAGTACTCCCAGAACAGCTTACACAATCCAACACAAGGCGAGAAAAAAAACAGCTGAAGAAAAGAAATCTGCCAGGAAAAAGAGACAGGAGTCGTTCAAGACCCGCGTTCATGCGGTGACGTGGGAGGGAGGAGGGAGGGGAGTGCTAACTGAAAAGGAGTTTTGCTTACAGTACCTTTAAGGGTCAGTGAATTAATGACATGCATGGACCAGAGATTCAGAGTCACAGTCACCTGGACCATTCAGCCTAAACTGTACTAAGATTCACTAAGAGACATTCATTCCTTTGTCTTCTAGCTGTGTCTCCTTCAGCGCAATGTCTTGACTCCCAAGAGTCGTCCCTTTATGAAGTTGGAATGTTATATAACGAAACTAGTTACTTTTTGACAATCACATCATGAAATCCGCTCAATAGCTTCACCTCCTACCCACCTTTCTTCCCCAACCTTCTCCCACCTACCCGATCAATACTTGAATCCCACCCCTCCTGGATTCTTAGCACTTCCATGTTTGTATGTCCTGGCACTTTGTAGGATCTTGTATGCTGGTATGTCCCGGCACTTGAAATATAACTCAGCTTATGTGTAGCAAGTGCAGCACCTTATCCTGGCTACCTGCTGTTGTACAGTAAGGAGCCAACCTAGCAATGTAAGTTTGTAAACTTGTTCTATTGACCTGGCAACCAGGAATGCTTGTAACTTGTTCTATTCTAATTGTGCTGTACCTTCAGCAATATATTGTCTCCCTCTTTCGACAAATGTGTTACTTTTTGTAAGTCGCGTTGGATAAAAGTGTCTGCCAAATGCTCTAAATGTAAATGAAATGCAGACTTGAGTAACATTTCACACCATATTTCTCTAAACAAGTGCTATACAACAGAGAACTACAGTGTTACAATGTAGGCTAATAACAGCCAGGGTTTACCATTAATGTATTAGTGTTTTCTTTACTACCAGTTTCAACAAACTAATATTGATGCATTTTATTATATTATAGTTTCCCCAGACATCTCATGTTATAGGGTTCAGTTTTCTCACTTTAAAGCATTACCTATTACTGGATATCCTTATCGTCCAGCTATCCTCTCCGGAGACCAGGGAGTATGATCCCAAAAAGTTAATTTCGGAAAGTGGAGGAAAGCTATGCAGAGTCAAGGTGAACTCTGAATAGGTGAGTCTTGAGTATCTTGCAGAAGCTGATGAGTGACTCTGCTGTCCTGACCTCGTTCCACCACTTTGCTCTGCGGCGCAAGAACGGGAAAGAGTTGCGACTTGGTGCCGCAGCGCTTGCTTGCTCTTAGCGATGGAGGTGCCAGCCGGCTAGCTGAAGTAGTTTAGTGGAGTGGTTGAGCTGCGGCATGATGTGAGCGATTACAGGGACCCAGTGGAGGTTGCAGAAGTGGGTGGGGGTCACGTGGGAGAACAATGGTAGGTTGAACACAAAGGTGTGCTGCAGCGTTCTGGATACACTGTAAAGGTTTGATTGCAGAGGCCGGGAGCCTAGCCAGGAGTGAGTTGCAGTAGTCGAGGCGGGTGATGACAAGCTCTTGGTCCAAGATCTGTACTGCTTCTCTAGTGAGGAAGGGCCGGATCCTGCGGATGTTGTAGAGAGCAATTCTACAAGACTGGGCCACTGGGGAGATGTTGCCGTTGCAGCAAAGCTGATTGTCCAGGACCATGGACTAAATAAAGAACTGGTTGTTTGAAAAAGTAGTTTAAGTACAGCATTTTCTTTAATAAACACAAACAGGCAAACCACAGTAGGCTGAAGTGCAGGTTAGTCAAAGTCAAAGTCAGCTTTATTGTCAAACCAATATATGTACAGACATACAGAGGGCTGAAATTGCGTTTCCCTCTCATCCACGGTGCATAGCAAAACAATATAAATATAAATAACAAAATAAAAATAAAAATAATTTGAATTGTATGGTACAATGTACAGGGGTGGAATACAATATATACAATGACAGTGCAAAAAGTACTTATAGCAGCAGTTGAACTGGGTAAAGTGGCTCAGTAGTAAAGTGGCAAAAGTATGTATGTGTGTGCGTGTG
>OMKP01080447.1:0-12419 GCA_900302375.1 Bathygadus melanobranchus
AAGATTTGAATAGAACAAGTTTAAAGCACTCATGATTGCTAGGTTAATAGAACAAGTTTCAAGCACTCATGATTGCTAGGTTAATAGAACAAGTTTCAAGCACTCATGATAGTTAGGTTAATAGAACAAGTTTCAAGCACTCATGATTGTTAGGTTAATAGAACAAGTTTCAAGCACTCATGATAGCTAGGTTAATAGAACAAGTTTCAAGCACTCATGATTGCTAGGTTATTGGAACAAGTTTCAAGCTCATAATTGACGCCATGCTGGTAAAACAGCAAGAACCAGGATAAGACACAATGCTAAGTGCTATTTTTAACTGCCTGGACGTACGAACATATAAGTAAGTGCGAGGGATCCAAGAGGGGATGGGGTTCAAGCCCTGGTTGGGTAAGTGGGAGTGGGTTAGGGAGGAGAGGTGGGAGGAAGTTAGGCAGAATCCAGGTGAACTCTGAATAGGTGAGTCTCGCCACCTTGAGTCTTGAGTCAAAGCCTTGAGTCTCGCCACCACTGCGGTGCTAGAACAGAGAAGAGTTGCGACTGTTGCAGCGTTTGCTTGCTCCTAGCCGGTACCGAAGCAAGAACATCACATAGTCACATTGGGCTCTGAGAATATGTGATGGGAATTTGTCATTATTTATTATGTTTTCTGACATATTTAACGGACATTTTATAGACGATAATAATCACGACAGTAAAAATTGTCATTAGTTGCAGCCCTACATGGAGCAGCAAAATGTAAATGTAAACAATAACAACTGCATTACTAACTTGTAGAGATTTGTGGCCATTTTTAATGGATAAATATGAGTGATTGTTTTACCCCCTTTTATCATGTATTATCATGTTTTATCTCTTATCATATCTGTCTTAAACACAGACACCGTGATGCAATTATCTCTGTCCGATATTCACTGATCCATGAATTAGGCACCCTTTGTGTGTGTAAAATAACATGCGGCAGCTGCACTGATGCCCCAATAAAGCCAGATGGGTTTTGTAAGGAGAAAGCAAAAAGGTTTACAATGCTCGCACCTAATTGGTTTAGAGGCTTGGACAATAGCTTATGACCTCTGTCACTCCTTTGACTTCCCAGAAAGCCTTTTTCTTTAGAAAAGGCCACTTAATCTATTTAGTGCACACCGCTGAACAGGTAAGTGTGTGCGTGTGTGCGTGCCTGCGTGCGTGTGTGTGGGTCCATTGGTGTGTTTTACTATAATGTTCACAAACATGAATAACTCATGTGTATTATACATGTAACGTGTGTACATAATTTATCTTTATCACTTAGAGCTCATTGCATTAAAAACATAATATAATATCATGTCTCATTATCCTCTCACGCATACACAGTTGAGTTAAACAGCAACAAATCAACTAAACTCAAGTTAGCTCTTTCATCTCTTATAACATGCAGTATTAAACCCTAATTGGCAATCTAAAAACATGCATAGGGTCTTTTATCTTGAAAACAATGGGGATGACATTTCAATGTACTATTTAGCAGATGCTTTCACACAAAGGGACTTATAGCGATTGCCATGTCATTAACGAGCATGTAGGGATTTAGCATCTTGCTTAATGATGCTTATTGCTAGGGATGTAACAATTTTAATGTTTACGATGCGTCTGGACAGCAGAAGGTACCTGTGACAGTGGTTGCTGCTACACGCCACATTAAGTGGCTTTTCCGGGGCTCCCCAACAGCAGGACACAGGTGGATGATGTTGAATAAACCGGTTTATTGCAGAGTTTGAAGTTGTTTGAAGACAGAGCAGGTGGTACATGCTAGCATACTGATTAGTCAATACACCACAGGTATGCAGCCTCACCCAGCCCCAGACTAATCAGCCTGACTTGGGCCAGGTGAGGCTGCTTAAACCAGCCACCAACCACACACACTCCACAGTACCATGTTTTGGTTCAGTATGGCCGGTGTTGCTGTCAAGTTTAACAATGCCAGCAAACATATCTGTCTTCATGCATGGTTGTTTTCTGGACAGTTATCATACTGTGCCATTACTATAACACTCTCATGCTGCTGTTACTTAGCAACAAACACCGGGCAAGCACTGCCAGTACTTTTCTCTATGCTCATTTTTCAGTCATCATTCAGATGTATTTACTTTTATTTGTATGTCATTGTTGATACATTAATCAATGCATTAAATGAGAAATTAAATGAGAACGGGTTAGGTTGTGGACTTTGATTGAACCCAGAACCTGGAATCAAACACCATAACCACTAGAATATCCTGCCCTCCAAGTCATTCGAATATGCTACTTGTTTTGTTCATTTAATCAACTGAAGGCAACATCACAAAAATGATATATATTCCACATGCTATATATTCCTGCTTTCTCACACGCCCCTCAGCAAGCCATTGCCCAACTAGCTTACCGTAAGCCTGACCCTATCTACTAATGCAATTGCCTGCCAAAATCAAACAACACAATGGTGTCATTATGGCATGTTCCTGTGTACTCCCTGTGTATCCTCGTCTCCTCCCTCGCAAAGCCAGCTTGGGCCGGTAATAAGATTAAAGCGCAGAGAGTCAGCTTAGAGGCCTGGCCCAAGGAAACAGACCGGTGTGGAGTATGCTTTATCTCTGAGAGGGCTGCAGAAGAGAGAGAGATGACTAGAGAGATGGCTGGGGGCTTGGAGTAGAGAGAGTGGGTGTTAGGACTCAGGAGGGGCTTTGGGGGTGGGGAGGGTAAAGGGTAAGGGTTAAAGCTCAACAGTTGCCATGCTAAACTATTGCACTGATGCATCTTGGTGATCGTTGCGATCATAAGATGGTCCACGCATCAACAGATACAACCACATAATCAGAACACACACACACACACGCACATAAAAGAACACACATGGCGGTGGTTGTGTGCCTATATATGCACACGCCACCATGACCAAGTGATTGCACTTTTGTCACTGTAAGCACACACACACACACACACACACACACACACGCACTCCATCATCCTCTCCTCAGAAGACACGCATGCAGACACAGAGCTCCTCCCCCAGGGATCCCTGAGTGGCCCCATGACAGCACCACATCTATCCCAACTAATCAATGCATTGTCACAGAATTAAAGGCTTAAACCCTCTGCAGCCAACTGTCGACTGAGATCCACAGAGCTACACAGGTGTATGGCTTGGTAAAAACAGCAGTGGGGGTATAAAGCAGCGATTGCTACAGAATGTATTGACGCGCACGTAGGTGCCGTCTGAGGTTGAACTAAAAGGGTAAACCATATCTAAACCATATCTACGTATGTTGTTGTAATCCAACGTGGCATTCCAAAAATGTAAACTTTGATACAAAAGTCTACCAAACTGTAGTGTAAATACCACCTGTTAACGTTGATAAAAGCATGTGTATTGTCCATATTGTGAATAGGTGAGACAAATCCAACCCCCCACACCTCCCCCAGCGGTAGTGTACAAACATCTCATCCACTCCAATCCTTTGGTATTTTCTCTACTCACTGCGAACCTATAACCTATAACCCTATAAAGCCCGAGGTCAAGTTCATCATCAAAGATCCAAATGGATTTTGATAGACAGCTTGAACAATCCATCTCTATCTGCTGAGATGAAAATCCCTGCGCCTTCATGAATTTATCAGAGCCAAGATAGAGCGTGTGTGTGTGCGTGTGAGTGAGTGTGTGTGTGTGTGTGTGTGTGTGTGCGCGTGTGCTCCTCACAGCCACAGCTGACGTTCAGGGTACCGTGGAGGTGTGGTTGAGGATGGGGTGAAGTGGGTGGAGTTAAGAAGCTGGAGAGGATTGCTTGAAATAACAACCATAAACCTCTCATTCAAGCTGTGCAGTCAACCAAGTATCAATATATCCATATTAGGTGTGGTATGTGTATTCATATTGATACGGTACAGGGTCCATGGTTACTGTAGAGTAAACAGTAAATACAAATAAATGATTGAATCATAAAAAATATGTATAGACATAAACCAATGGCGTGTACTGGAATTAACGAGGGTAAAAGATCCACATAAAGTGACGCTTGCAGATTCTGAGGCGCGGTCGAGGCATGTTCAATTGATAGGCCGTTGAACACCTGCTAGCTATTCAACGTGTGTGCTTTCTCTATATGTAAACAATGGAGTGGGTTGCGCACAGTGTCTGAAGGGTCTTAAGTTCCATGAGTGCCATATGCTGCTGATCTATACATTTTATATTTCATGTTATAAAGCAGGCACTACTGTTTTGTTGTGCTGCTGGAAGCCAAGCGATCCATGTACTCTGATAATAATACATGGAAAATATAAACACAAATATAAGAAAATGGCAGGCATTTATTTTGTCAACGTGTCAAAACTGCACCGAACCGTGACACCGCCATAACCGTACCGCACCGTCAGTTTAGTGAACCACTTCACCCATAATGTATAAATATTTCATCTAAGAGCCTAACTCACGTTGTCGTGGAGTGGTCCACGTGTGGTGTGCCGTATGCTCCAGAGGCCTTTAATGGCCGCCTGGCTTTATTTATTGTGACAGGGTGTGGGAACCGTTTAATCCTTTTACACTTTGACATAAGCCATGCTGATTACACTTCTCCGCCCACTTTGAATCAGCAATCCCCCACAACAGACACTGATGGCCTTGCTTTTCAGCTCTCCATTTCTTTTATTTTTATCATCATTTTAATTAATTTTAATTAACAAGCTATAGTAACAAATATAAGAAGAGAATATAAGTATATTTAACTTTTCTTGCGTTGTACATCAGGTCCTTCTACAGCGGCACAAAGACCATACCATACCAACAAATGTTGTGTGTCGCAGCAAGGACGAGGGAATAAGAAAAACGTACAACCCACAAAAATGACCCGGGTTCAGGTTTAAAGAACCCGCCCATCAAACACACTTTGCTTTGGTAGAAGGACCCTGCCAAGCAAAGTGTCCACGCTGCAGAAATGTCCCCCGAGCAGGAGAAGGCTGAACCCCTTTAATAACATCAAGGTGACTGCTCTGAGGTGCACACTTGCACTCTCACCTTCCTGCTGGAAGCGAGCGAACAAGGAATCTTCCCCACAGATCACTTAAGTATCGCATTAGCACGGTCAGGCACGCCGGCGACCAAGGCAAGTAAGTAAGGGGGGAGTTTTAGTAGGGAAAAAATGACATGGATTGCTAATCCGGAGAGGTCATTTGTCAGCGTAACAATTAAGAGCACTACAAGTCACTTTACTGGGAGTGAAATGACATAGGGTTCCTCCTCGGTGAACTCCTCCGTAGGCTGATATAGAGGAGGAACAGCCTGTGGGGGGGAAAGATAAAAGTAATTATGATGTTTTAGACGATAAACGATGTCTCATCCTGTGACTGGAAAGAGCTTCTTAGACCTCGCTTCTCACCTTCTCGAAGGTTAACCGACTTAAGGATCACCAAAAGTAAAAAGAAATGTTATTGCTATGATCCTCAGAGTGAGACAGACAATGCACTGAAATGTGTGTTGATATTTCCTGCACAAGTCCTTTCCGCATTTAACGGCTTCTGCACTCAACACTCAACAGAGCATTCATATGTTGTACTCAGATGCTGCTCATTTCCCAAACCTAACCTTCAAAAATCTGTCAGCCCAGTAGCTGCCGACACTATCACAACAACTTAGCCTGGAAGAGGCCTCTTGTTACTCCTGGTGAATTGAACAGGCTGGATAGTGGTGGATATGAGGGCCATTTGAAACAGCAGCAGTGGCGGCAACTAGGCTAGTAGCGACGTGTTGCTGGGCTCAGGTGCGGGACACACACTGCCTAAGTATTTCCCATGGACTGCTCCCCTGTGCTCCCACTCTGTGAGTGTGATGGCCTAGCTGGGCAGCTGCACAGGGCTCACAGATGTGTGTGTGTGTGGGTCTCCTGAGTGCGTATTAGAACCGTGTGACTAATGTATGGGGAGCAATCGCGGGACATTGGCTATCATCATTGGCCATCTGAGCCCCCTAATACTCCGAAGGCGTATGCAGCTCTTCTCTATGACTTCATGGAAGATTGTGTGTATTATCCAGACAGAGAGTGTAAACTATGTTCTATGTGGTTCATACACAGACACGCCGGTCTCCTTGTTTCGTTCATTTCTTACCATTGATCATGTCATTGTTCACAGCCTCACTTTGGATAAAAGCATCATTAAAAGGTGATTGTGTCATTTGTGTTAATCACACGCAGTTAGAGCCTTCTTTCTAAAATGACTCTGCCTCTGTCTGAGAACTTGCACTTACATATTACAACTCTGGATCCAGGAACCATATTAGAATTCTACATTTGAATATATTAACATGGTTCATATATATCTGTCTATCCGTCTCAATCCCATGTGAGCTAGGCATGTTGCATTTTTAATGACCTCATTTCCGTGGTTACGGTATGGGTCATGGGTGGGATTTTGGCCTAATTTAAAATGTCTGTCATGACTGTATGAAACTCAAGATACTGAAACAAAAATAGAATAAGAATCGAATTAATAGAAGGACAAATAATCATATATATATATATTTACATTAGGGGTGTAACAGTACGCAAAAAATCACAGTTTGGTACGTACCTCAGTTTTAAAGTCACGTGCACCAGAAAAAAAGGCATGCAAAACATAACATTTCTATTCATTAATCAATAATAAGTTACAAATAAGTTCTAAACATATACATACAAAACCCTCCGCAATACTACAGCTTGAGCTTCTTTATAAAGGGCTGGTATGACTAACGAAATACGGACGAGAAGTGACGTCGCACCAGGGCTCAATCACTTTCAACATGCGTTTAATGGACTGTAAACTGTCATTATAACATTTGCTGATCATATCTAGCGTTAGCATCGCAGCTAGCGATTAATAGCTGTATAGATGTGAAATGTACCGAGATGTTGACTGGAGGACCTCAGAAGTCATGGTTTTGAGATTACCAGCTCACACTTGTGTTGTTGTTGTTGTTGTTGTTGTTGTGTATAAACACAGATTAGAGTCCCCGGTATGTAATTCCTCCACAACAAAGAGCTCGGCTGCAATCTGAAATCAAATCGCTCAGCTCCCTTTAATTACGGTAGTTCCTCTAAGCTCAGCTCTCTGTGATAGAAGGACATACTGTACATGGTGGCAGGGCCAGTCCGGGCCACACCTCTCGGCTCCTTGGACCCTCGGCCGCCGGGGCCCCCATCCCTGGTTAGACGTATGCGCTGTTGACGCATTATCCGCCCCTCTATGTGTCACTCTGTCACCACCGCTTCCCCTCTTCCTGCATGGAAACACATGACAGATCTGGGAGATAAAGCAGCGTCCGCCCTCGCCCTGCTTCCACACTGACAGTTTATAAATATCTCCTTCAAAGAGCCCAGAGACGGCGCGCTCCGTGGTGTGTGCGCTCCGTGTTGTGGTGTAACATTGCAGACCCATTTAGGCTCACAGTTTTGCTTTCATTCCCTGCCACCGTGCCCTGCCACAGGGGCCCCAGAGTTATCAGGGGGTGGGGGGCGGGTATGATGGACAGCTGTACCGCAGAGGCCATCGAGATCAGCCAGAATGAGCTCAGAGATGGCCACACACACACACAATGTGATCAGCAATGTGTGATATATTCAATGTCAAATTGCACCTGTTTGCCTTACGTTTACACGTATTCCCATATTCAAAAATAAAAGCGTGCAGACATTGCCTTTGTCTTTACCTCTCTCACTCACTCTCAGACACACTCCATCTCTATACTCTAACTAAAGGCTACTCCACTTTGGTACATACATACGTACACACACGCAAACACTATGCAAGCGGCTGGTATATACAGTAAATATGTTGACAATGCTACTTCCAATTTTGTACAACAACAATAAACATGACGACAGGAAGCGGCATTGTCTTATGTCTTAAGAAGACGACAGAAACTGTGTCTCTCATTCTACCGATGAAAAGATCATCAGTATTTCCATATGACCAATACTGATGACCGTACTCATCAAACATGAAACAACGCACAGTGAGGCAGTGGGTGAAGTCAAACATTACTGCTGAGCAGCATGTGTACAACTATCGTCATTCCAGAGCAAGATATCGAGAATGCCTTTGGCACACTAGCTGCAAGGTGGAGAGTCTTTGGAAAGTCCCTGGAGTGCGCCATTGACAAGGCTCAAGGCATTACAAAGGCATGTGTGGCTCTACACAATTATCTTCTATAGCCAACCAAGTCCAGCCAGAAAGGGCGACACATCCCAAGCACCTTTATGGACAGAGGGCGTGTATCTGGAGAACAGGGACAAGTGGTTGAGGGCGACCCCAACCTCATTAATGCTCGACGCCTATCTGTACATAAGTTGAATATAGGCTCATTATTATTATCTTACTTGAAACGAAATCCTGATTTACTTAATAATAATAATAATAATAATAATAATAATAATAATAATAATACACCTATCTAGAAAAAACAGCAAATAACAAGCATTCATCCAATTTCAGGGAGTACTTAAAGTAGTGAACTTTTAAATGTACGATTTGCACCAAATTGTCATAATTTTATATTGAATTTAGGAATTATTGGCAATTATTGGCAAAGAACAATGTGCATTTACCTAACTTTACCTGGAGGCATCTTGTAATATTCAACCATCTGTCTGCTTGTCAACTCCTTGATCATAACAGAATATAGTAACTTCCACCACTGCTCATTTTAGAAAGGACATAGCAAGAAAACCTATTCTTTGTTTAGATTATCAAACAGTCAATGGATAATAGATTTCCATTTCTGGATGTTAGCAATATGGCATACATAGCAGCCAGGCTACTTTCCAGAGCAATAAACAACCAGAAGAATCCCAATGTGAACTAGAAACCCCGATCTAAGTTCTATGGTAAAGTCAGAATAAAACATCCAGTAGTAAGTAGGCAGGTTGCGTTATAAGCCCTGGAGCTCTCCCCTTCAAGCCCCAGAGCTCTCTCCATTGAGTGAATGCCTGTCTGAGGTTCACTCTTTTCTTCATTTCCACAGTTGCTTTGGTTATTCCACCGTCCGTCGCCGCTATTGGGCTTGTATCGTATCTATGGTAACTGTGGGTGGGTGACGCACTTCCTGTGCCGTAAATTTATTTGCCAGGAAAAATCGTGTCCGGGGGCAGCATAGTGAAATAGAGGCTTATAGACAATCAAACGTAACGCTGTTGCTTTCATGGGGCCATTACACTGTGCAATCAGTTAAAGCAACTTAAATCCACTTTAAATTGGAACAAGCTGCAAATAAGCATGTTATCCACTTGCAGGGAGTGAGCTTAAATATTAAACATTTCAATAAAGTACAGTCATGATCTTCAACTGGAAACGTTAGTCTCCTGCAGTGCGAACATGGTTTTGAATGTAAACAAAGTACAGTACAAATTCAGTAAAATACTGTGTAGTAAAAACAAAGTGCTAACTGCATCAGCTGCTTTATGTATATATGTATATGTATATGTATGTAGTGTGTGTGTGTGTGTGTGTGTCTATTCATAACTTTGTTGTTGTCAGTTGCTGTGTCTGTTCAGGCCTGCTTGTGTCTCCTCACTCATTTCTTCCAGCCTGTGGAGGAGGGCACGCTTCCTCTTCCTTTATTATTGAGTTCAATGAGTATGAGTACAGTAATATAGATATTTCAGATTTTTAAATAATATATCACTTTCTTACTTTCTTACTTCTGGGGCTGGGTGAAGCTGCACACATTCTGCTACTTGGGAAAGATAAACGCCAGCCCAGGCATGTGAGGACTGGTGGACGATCATCACTCAAATCACACAAATACCGAGCTCGGATCAACCTCCATTTTTCTTTACATTCTTTCTCGCTCAGGTTAAGAACGGCTTTCTCACCATCTATTCTGGCATGCAGAGTTGTCATGGTGCAGAGGCAACGTCACATCATCATACAGGTGTAATTGCAAACCAGCTCATCCATTTTGTACTACTACTTCTTCGCTGTTTCCTGATTCTATCTCGCAGAACATCACAGGGTCTTTGGTGTACTGTCCCACAATTTCTGTTGGTATTGCACCTTGTGTATGTGTACACTCAAGGCATGGGGAGACGTGCACGAAGGACGCACCAAACAGCCATCCTGCGTATGTGTACACGTACTTGGAGTGAAGTATATTACGGCCTTAACTATAAGCCAAAAACGAGATCCTTGCTCCGCTGTCCCTCTCTCTTTCTGTCTGTCTGTCTGTCTGTCTCTCTCTCTGTCTCTCTCTCTCTCTCTCTCTCTCTCTCTCTCCCTCTCCCTCTCTCGCTCTCACAAACACACACACTCACACATTTTCACACACACACCTTTTCTCTCAGTTTCTATCTCATGGCTCAGATAAAAAGCGTCACGCATTTCTAAAGGGTAAATCACGACTCGCCGTCGATGTTCTTGGTTTTGTTTTTGTTTTGTTTTTTACAAATGATGGGCAACCTGTTGTTTTTCTCTTTAGTTTTGCTTGTGATCAAAGCTCCAAGCCAAACAGGCCTCCCCCTCCCCTCCCCACATCTCATCAAAGGGCTCCGGTTGGTTTCTGTGATCCGTTCAGAGAGCTGGTCCATGAAGCTGGTCTCTGTGTTAGAAGTCAACACACTAGCTATAAACCTGCCAGGCATTTGGCGTTGACACACACAGGGAGGCATCGACAAACAGAGGCTTCGCACACACGTGTCTTTGTTGCTGCCAATGCATAATTATTCACATCAACAACCAACATGTAAAGAGCAGGCAGTGCTTGCAGTCAGCTGTGAAAGGTCTCTGAATGGCACCGCCGCCCTGTTTAATGAAAGTCAGAGCTAAACGGGCACTTTATAGGCACGGAAACGCATACTTATGCATACCACACACAAGCATGCATGCGTTCATACATACAGAAATATAGTGCATACATACTAGGGGCGGCAAAGAAAATCGATTCACGTAAGAATCGCGAATGTTACAATTCTTCGATTCACTACTTCCAAAAATCACATTTTCTCCTCGCTGCTGGCAATGTTGACTTTCCGTGCGCCCTGTCCAGCTGCCGTAAATTGTACGGAAGCTAACAGGGCGCAGTTGCAGCAAGCAATGCGGCTAGTGGTCGCTGCTAATGGAGTCTGTAGAATGGAGCAGCAAGAAGAAATTCAGCCAATCACTTCTTCATTGAAGGCAAGCATTTGGGCGCATTTTGGATTTTACAATCTCCTGGGGAAGAAGGAGCTTGACAAGAAGACTCACTCAGTATGCAAGGTTTGCAAAATGAAACTTAAGTAGCCTGCCATTTGTGCCGCACTTCTCTCTCTCCAGGTGAGAAAATGTGGAAGTTCAAGCGACATCTGCACACTCAGCAAAATTAACATTTCCAATGCTGAAGAAATAGCTATGGCACTCAAGCCAATGGATGACTCAACCAACATCATGTTGGAGGACTCCTACAGTACACTGTCAGTGATCGCTCTGTTGCATACTCAGCTGCTTCAGGACACAGAAGCAGGCTTTACTGGTGTTGTTGATACACCAATTGTCGGGGAAATCAAACTGGTGATCCACGACGATCTGGCAGGTTATACACAAGTGAGCATTCTTCACACAGCCTCTACACTTGATCCCAGGTTTAAAGCACTGCCTTTCCTTCCTGAAGAAGACCAGCTGGACATCCATGCCAAAGTGATTGGAGAGGCTGCAGCATTTGAGATAATTACTTAGCCTGCTGTTTAACAATACACGTTTTTGCCCCGGCATTTAGAAATAGTACTTATGTAGCATCTTATCCTAGCTATTTTGCTGTTTACCAGCAAGGGGTCAACCTAGCAATTATAAGTAAATGGCAAATGGATTATTTATATAGCACTTTTATCCAAAGGGCTTTACATTGCCTGACATTCACCCATTCATACACCGACGGCAGTGTCAACCATGCGAGGCAACAGGCAGCTCGTCAGGAGCAGTTGGGGTTAGATGTCTTGCTCAGGGTCACCTCAACAATTAGCTAGGCGGAGTCGGGGATCGAACCAGCAACCTTCCGGTTGCCAGACAACCAGTCTCTACCTCCTGAGCTAGTGCATAAGTTTCAAGCATAAGTGCTTGAAACTTGTCTAGTTCAAATCTTACTGTAACGTCAGCAATATATCGTCAGCAATATATTAAATGTAAATGTAACATAGACACATACACACACACACATAAACTAGCTATTCACATACATAAAAAGTCTCCCCCCCCCCCACACACACACACACACACATATATCAATTCATACATGTGTGTGCACTCTTCCTCACCCCTCACCCTCCGTCACATCACTCCATCGTCTGTCATGGAGATAAGTGTGGCTAGAGCACCACACCGTGTGACGGTGATCAATGAAAAAATGATTATCAAAGGTTGTATTGTTAATGACCGTGTCACGGATGACGGAAGGGCAGTGAGATCACTCA